>VWYK01055402.1:0-15107 GCA_013399775.1 Semnornis frantzii
CCGCTAGATGACCAGGTTGTTGTAGCTGACGTACTTCTTCTTGGCAGCAGGGCCTGCAAGGGAACATGCCAGGGTCAGGGCCACCCTGCGCTGCCACGGGGCCTGCTGCCTCCTGCACACAGCCCTGCAGAGCAGGACCTGGGGGTGCTGGGGGAGCAGCTGGGCAGGAGCCAGCAGTGGGCACTGCCAGCCCAGAAGGCCAAGGGCAGCCTGGGCTGCATCCAAAGCAGTGTGGGCAGAGATGGAGAGAGNCAGTGTGGGCAGAGATGGAGAGAGAGGATCCTGCCCCTCTGCTCTGGGGAGACCTCCCCTGCAGGGCTGGGGGCAGCTCTGGGACCACCAATACAAGAGAGACCTGGACATGATGGAGAGGGTCCAGAGGAGGCCATGAAGATACTCACAGGCTGCAGAACCTCTGCCATGGGGACAGGCTGAGGGAGCTGGAGCTGTGCAGCCTGCAGAAGGTTGCAGAGAGATTTCAGAGCTGCATTTCAGCATCTGCAGGACAGGGACTGCTCAGCAGGGCCTGTGGGGACAGGCTGAGGGCAGTGGGTTGGAACTGGAGCAGGGCAGAGTTAGGTTGCGCAGCAGGAGGAAGCTCTGCACAGGGAGGGTGAGGAGAGACTGGCACAGGCTGCCCAGGGCTGTGCTTGAGGCCCCATCCCTGCAGACATTCAAGCTCAGTCTGGAGGTGTCCCTGGGCAGCCTGCCCGAGCTGGGGGTGTCCCTGCTACTGCAGGGGGATGCCCAAGATGCCCTTGGAAGGTCCCTTCCAACCTGCTGCAGCTCTGTGACTCGGCTGAGGGCAGACAGCAATGAGCTCAGCCCCAAGCCCTGTCTCCAGCTCCGGCTCTAAACAAGATGCCCACTGACTGACTGTGTTGTGCTCCTGCAGTCCAACTTCACCACTGAGGCACCACGACCACAGCCCATTAAGATTCCTGCTTTCCGTTTGCTTCTCTGAAGAAAAAGCCAACCCCAGCCTACAAGAAAGCTGGGGAGGGGCTTTGACAAGAGCTGGGAGTGCCAGGATGAGGGCAATGGCTTTGAGCTGGGAGAGGGGAAACAGAGTGGAGAGGAGGAAGAACTGCTTGAGAGTGAGCAGACACTGGCACAGGCTGCCCAGGGAGGCTGTGGATGCCTCCTCCCTGGAGGTGCTCAGGGCCAGGCTGGATGAGGCCTTGAGCAGGCTGTGCTGGTGGGAGGGGTCCGTGCCCATGGCAGGGGCTGGCACTGGATGAGCTTTAAGGTCCCTTCCTACTCAAGCCATTCTATGAACCTGTGCTGATGATTCTCTCCCTGGGCTCAGCTTGGCTCTCCTTAGGGGCAGTGTGAGTCCTGTGGTGCTGAGGCTCTTTCAGTGCTGGGCTGAAGGTCCCAGGTCTAATCATGACCTTCAAATGAGATCTGTTTGCAAACAGCACAGAAGTCACCGCAGGCAGGAGGGGGTTGGTGAGCGGTGCCACATGCCTCTGCCACCCCAATCTGCCAATACATGCAGCTGAACAGAAAGCAAACAGCCTGCAACACTGTGGCAAGGCTGGCAGATTAGGGACACGTCAGCTGCAGCCCCGTTCTGCAGCAGGCAGGGTGACAAACCCACCCCTGCCGAGATGCAGCTCTGGCCCCGAGCAGAGAGCGAGGGCTGCTTTGGTAGGAGCTGAGCCAGTGAGCACAGAAGAGGTCTTTGCCCACTCCTTCACCTTGTCCCCCTCACAAACCCAGGAAAGCAGAGGTGTGAGAGAACCAGAGGCAAAGCCCTTTCAGCTCATCCAGTCCAACCCTCCTCCAGCCCTGCCCAGGCTCAGCCATGGCCCTCGGCACCACAGCTCTGCCTCTCTGAAGCACCTCCAGGGATGGGCATTCAACCCCCTCCCTGGGCAGCCTGTGCCAGGTTCTGAGAACCCTTTCAGGGCAGAAGTTTCTTCTAATGTCCAACCTATCCCTCCCCTGGCACAATCCCAGGCCTTTTCCTCTCCTATCACCTGAGCCCAGGGAGCAGAGCCCACCCCCAGCTGGCTGCAGCCTCCTCTCAGGGAGCTGCAGAGAGCAATGAGCTCTGCCCTCAGCCTGCTCTGCTGCAGGCTGCACCCCCCCAGCTCCCTCAGCTGCCCCTCCCCAGCCCTGCTCTCCAGACCCTTCCCCAGCTCTGTTGCCCTTCCTGGACCCACTCCAGCCCCTCGATGTTCTTCCAGGAGTGGTCCAAACCCGAAGGTGCAGGTCCCTGAGATGCTGTGCCAAGCTCTCCAGCACCAATCTTAGCTGGTACTGGATGAGCCTGCAGCCAAACGTGGCCACTTCCCAGGCTCTCCACTCCCTTTTGTGCTGCCGCAGCCACAGCAACCATTCTCCTCCTCCTGGGTTCTTCCAGAGCAGCCGTTCAGACCCTCCCGTGCCCCTGCAGGGCTTTGCTGTGCTGCTCTGCAGCCCTGCTCTGCTGTCCCTCCCTGTCCCACCCACCAGCCGGAGCCGTCTGCTCCACCGAGGGCTGTGCCTCCAAAACGCTGCTCGTCTTCCCTGCCCATTAACTGCTCCTGGACACGAAGGTGCTCCACACGTGGCAGGAGAAAACTCATTTTCCTTCAAGGCTAGACTGCAAATATTCAATAAACTGAGGTCTGCTATTAAATGGTGAAGAGAGGGCAAAATGCAGCTGGGAAGAAAGGGGAAAGAAAAGAAGCATCCTGAAGCAGTCTGCAAAGTGATTCCAGGAGTTAGTTATCTGGTGATAGCCTTCAGCTCTGCCCATTACTGCAATTTCCCTCAGCAGCAGAGCTCCTGTGACACAGGAGGAGGTGGTGCTGCTCTCCCACTGCTGCTTCCTATCATGTCACTCTCCTCTTGTGCTTCCAGGCTTGGTTGTTCCCTCCAGCACACCTGGTGATTTTGCTTGATGGGTTTCTCATTTCTCATTTTCCAGATCTCACTGAACCACCACTGCCAAAAGAGCTCAGCCAAGACATGGCACTGCCCGTGTGGGCCTCTGCAACCTCAGCTCCTGGGGGCATCGAGAGCAGCGTGGCCAGCAGAGAGGGCATCCTGCCCCTCTGCTCTGCTCAGACCTCACCTGCAGTGCTGTGTCCAGCTGTGGGCCCCCAACACAAGAAGGACCTGGAGGGGATGCAGAGGGTCCAGAGAAGGCCACAAGGATGCTCACAGGCTGCAGAACTTCTGCCATGGGGACAGGCTGAGGGAGCTGGAGCTGTGCAGCCTGCAGAAGGCTGCAGGGAGACCTCAGAGCTGCATTTCAGCATCTCAGAGGACCTGCAGGCAAGCTGGACAGGGACTGCTCAGAAGGGCCTGTGGGGACAGGCTGAGGGCAGTGGTTTGGAACTGGAGCAGGGCAGAGTTAGGTTGGGCAGCAGAAGGAAGCTCTGCACAGGGAGGGTGAGGAGAGACTGGCACAGGCTGCCCAGGGCTGTGGCTGACAGTCACAAGCAGCACAGCTACAAACCAGAGAGGAAGAAATCCTGAGCTGCCTGCAGCAAATGAAGTCATCTCAGC
Source organism: Semnornis frantzii (assembly GCA_013399775.1). Taxonomy (NCBI): domain Eukaryota; kingdom Metazoa; phylum Chordata; class Aves; order Piciformes; family Ramphastidae; genus Semnornis; species Semnornis frantzii. The sequence continues at coordinate 3,505 of VWYK01055402.1, forward strand.
TCCTCTGGCAGCCTGGGAGCTGTGACCTGGGCAGCAGACTCTGAGCTGAGGACCTGCCAGGCTGCTGGACTGCAGAGGGAGGTGGCAGCAAGCTGTGGTTGAAGCCCTGTCCCTGGAGACATTCAAGGTCAGGCTGGATGTGTCCCTGAGCAGTCTGCTGTAGCTGGAGGTGTCTCTGCTGCTGCAGTGGGTCAGCCAAGATGCCCCCTGGGGGTCCCTCCCAACCCAAGCCACCTGTGGCTCTGTGAAGGCTCTGAGTGAGGAGAGGCTCCAGCACCCAGGGCCCAGAGAGTTGAGTCCTGGCACTGCTCTGCTTCAGAAGATGAATGCAGTTGAGAAAAGCATCACCCATAATGCAGATGAGATGATCAGTAAGGGCTTCAGGGTTGTCTGAGGGGAGAAGGACAATCCTGCCTGCAGCAGCTCTGTCCCAAAGCCTGCAGGAGCCAGCAGCCTGCCCTGGCAGCAAACCTCTGCCCAGCTCAGCAGTACCGGTGGCAATTGGCACAGGTGTGGAGCCGATTTTCCCCGAAGCAGTTAATTACCATGAGAATGGGGAACGCCGAGGGAACAGCAGCACCGCAGACCCCACCGGGCTCTAATCCACCCGCGGCAGCTTCCCTGCTCCTCAGCGGGAGCCCAGGCAGGGATCTCCTGCAGCCTGTTGCTGCTGTGTCGGTGGCTGACAGCTCCCCAGCAGAGCAGCAGCTCGTCAGCCCTTCGGCCACCCGCCGAGACCCCTGCCAGCCCCGGTGGGCACCTGCGGGAGGGGAGCCAAGCTGGGCAGGATCCAGCCCGCAGGCAGGCACAGACCAGCTCCAGCCCTCCTGCTGAGGCCACTGCCAGGGGAGAAGCAAACAGCCATGGGGCTGTGGAGTCAGGGGACTGCTTCAGTTTCAAGAGACCTCTAAGGTCACCAAGGCCATGACCTGACACCTCTGTGGCCACCAAGTCCCCAGGTGCCACGGCCACAGGTTTCTTGCACACCTCCAGGCATGGGCACTCCACCACTTTCCTGGGCAGCCTGTTCCAACCCCTGACCACTCCTGCAGCACAAAACTTTTTCCTCCTCTTCTTCACCCTACCCTGGCAAAATTTCAGGCCATCTCCCTGGGAGCTGTTGGAGTCTCTGGCCCCGAAGGTGTTCCAGAAAGCTGTGGCCACGGTGGGGCTGGGTTGCTGCTTGGACTGGATGATCTCAGAGGGCTTTTCTAACCCTAATGATTCTATGACTCTCTGCTTACTGAAGCCCCTTCCAGCTCCTACCTGGCCCGGGGGGCACTGCCAGTCTGTCCCCTTCCCTCCAGCAGGGTTGGGCTGCAGCCCCTCTCTGTGCCAGCTGCAGGCTGAGAGCAGCCCAACTCCTCTTGTGCTACAGAAGTGTCATCCCTTGGCTGGTTTTCATTCTCTGAGCAGAGGCCACCAAGCCAGCAGCCCTGGCAGCCTGCAGAGGCGAGGCAGAGCTGTCAGTGCTGGCTCCAGGGGAGATTTAATCACTTTGCCTTCAATTTGATGCACATTTGTTACCTCTTCCATGCTTAAAGAGAGAAGATTTACAGTGCAGACACTGGGCTTTATTACAGCCTGCAGGCACCTCCAGCCCTCAGATGGATGAAAGATGAGCTCGGGGCTCCCAGCACTGAGCAGGAGCTGCCACTCTGCTGGCTGCCCCTCTGCAGCCACCCCGTTGGATGAAGCTCACCTCCTCTTCCTCACTGCCCCAGTTGGTGCTCAGTGACCTGCATCGCTCAGGCCAGGCAGGGCAGAGGGTGAGGAGCAGCTCCTGCTTTACTCCATCTGCAAGGCAAATGGATGCAGGTGGCTCCTGCTCTGCTGCCCTCAGACTGGGGAGGACTTGGAGCAGGAGATGAAGCTCCACTCCTACGCTGCCCTCCAGGCCTGCTCCAGAGCCAGCAAAGGGAATGAAGCTTGGAGGAAATCAGATCACTGAACACTTAGTGTCTGAGTGCAAAATGACAGCCCTGGCCCACTGCCACACCTCTCCTCCCCAGCACAATTTCAGGCCATTGCCTCTCCTCAACACCCCCTCAGCTGCTCCTCACCAGCCCTGTTCTCCAGACCCTTCTCCAGCTTGGTTGCCCTTGTGGCAGTCATGACCTGGTCTGCTGCAGATCTGCTCCAGAGGTAGGTCTGAGAGAGGTCTGAGGCTGCTTCCCTGAGATTTGACTCATGCTCCTCTGGCTGCTGCAGCCCCACCACTGCCTTAGTCCTCTGCAGAGCAGGCACAAGAACAGCTGAATGCTGTGGCAGGCTTCAGTCATCCTCTTCCTCCATCACCAACTCTGTCTCCAGCAGGTTTAGGCAACACCAGATCCAATCCAGGACATGGCATTGGTTCTTCCAAAACCTCAGTCTGGGCCTGGAGGGTCGCTCCTGAAGGAACCAGCTGAGGTTTGGGGACCTCTGCTCTCACCTGTGGTGGAATTCAGTTTCAGAGCACAAAGCTCAGGAGCTGCAGAGTGCACCTGATGGAAGAGGCAATGGGGGAAGCAAACCCCACAGCTGGCTGAGGGCACCACAGGTCAGGCTGGGCCACAGGGACTGATTTCTAGCCAGGGCAGACACACCACAGAGTGCTTAAGGCAAGAAGTCTAATGAGCTGTCACAGGTGTCAACTGCTGCAGCAGGAAGAGCCACAGCTGCCTCCCCCAGACCTGCAGACACTGATTCAGCCAGACAAGATCAGATCCTCCACTGGCTCAGCTCTATCAGTGTGAACAAGGCATCTGGGAGCCAGATGTCCAAGCAGTCTATCTGCTGCCATCACCAAATGCCACTCAGGTGCCTCTGCCTCCCATCTGCAGGAGGCAGATAAGGGTTATGAGCTCCTATCTCAGCAGGAGATCAGGAGGTGAAGACCAGCAGCTAGAAGCCTGGGTAAGTGATTAAAGCCAGGAGAGCACCACCAGAAAAAGAGCTGAAGCAATCCAGCACCTCAGCTCCGTGTCCCTCGCTCCAAGAAGGACACTGAGGAGCTGGAGCAGGTCCAGAGAAGGGCAACCAAGGTGGGGAAGGGTCTGCAGAGCAGGGCTGGGCAGGAGCAGCTGAGGGGGTTCAGCCTGCAGCAGAGGAGGCTGAGGGCAGAGCTCATTGCTGTCTGCAGCTCCCTGGGAGGAGGCTGCAGCCAGCTGGGATCTTGGTCTCTCCTCCCAAGGAAGATGTGACAGGACAAGAGCGAACAGCCTCATGCTGCTCCAGGGGAGGTCTGGGTTGGGTATGAGAAGAAATTTCTTCTCTGGAAAGGTTCTCAAAGCCTGGCCCAGGCTCCCCAGGGAGGTGACTGAGTTCCCATCCCTGGAGCAGGCTCAAAGCCATGGAGATGTGGTGCTGAGGGCCATGGTTCCATGGTGACCTGGCAGTGCTGGGGTCAGGTCACCTGGCAGGTCTCTTCCAGCCCAGAGGATTCCATGGTTCTCCAACATGGACTCCCCTGGCTCTGCTCTGCTGTCTTCACAGCTCCTAAGCAGTGATGACTCCCTCCACCTCTCCCAGCTTCTCCAGCCCCCTGAGCATCTCCCAGGCCTCCTCTGGATCCTCTCCATGTCGTTGTGCTGGGGGCAGCTGAGCTGGAGGCAGTGCTGCAGGTGAGGGGCAGAGCAGGGGGGCAGGATGCCCTCCCCTGTCCTGCTCCCACACTTGTGTTGAGGCAGCCCAGCAGGCACCACAGACACTCAGGGCAATGCTTGCTCCNCTCCCAGGCCTCCTCTGGATCCTCTCCATGTCGTTGTGCTGGGGGCAGCTGAGCTGGAGGCAGTGCTGCAGGTGAGGGGCAGAGCAGGGGGGCAGGATGCCCTCCCCTGTCCTGCTCCCACACTTGTGTTGAGGCAGCCCAGCAGGCACCACAGACACTCAGGGCAATGCTTGCTCCTATCAGGGGCTGCTGCCAGGTTCCCAGGAGCACTTGGTGGGCAGCAAGAGTCCAACCCTGCCACCTGCCCAGGGCACAGAGTGACCACAACGTTTTTTTCTCTCCAAGCAAGGCCATGTTTAGCCTGGGAGGCTCTGAAGGAGGAGCTGCCCTCAGAGGCCTGAGGTTGGACTTGATCAGGTTTTGTCAGGCTGCACTTTTCAGGCCAGGAGAGAAGGGAGGCAGCAAGAGGAGCACTGCAAGCAGCTGGGTGAGAGAGTGGCCCAGAGACAGCAACCAGCTCGGGTCAGAGAGGCAAGGACCTGACACCCTTCCAGCCTAGCAGAGCTCACTGCAGTCTGAGTACATGAAGTGCTGAGGCTTTGCTTTGCTGTTCTGCAAATGGAGGAGATTGAGACCAAGCTGCTGCTGAGCTCCTGTCTGGGAGCCATCAGCCAGGTGCTTGCCCTGCAGCTCTGGAGAGCTCTCACTTCATTTCCACTGGCATGATGCCCACTCACTGCACTGAACCACAGAGTGGTTTGGGTTGGAAAAGCTGAGCCCATCCATTCCAACCAGCAACTCCACCATGGCCACCAAAGCATGGGCCCAGTGCCATGGCCACAGCTTTCCTGCACACCTCCAGCCATGGGCACTCCACCACCTCCCTGGGCAGCCTGTGCCAGTCCCTGACCACTCTGGCAGCACAGAAATTGTTCCTCCTGGCCAGCACAAGCTCCAGCACCTGCACAAGCTGCTTCAGCACCACCAGAATCAGAATGGCAGTGGGGGTGGAAGGGGCCTCTGGGGAGCACCAAGTCCAACCCCCTGCCAGAGCAGGGTCACCTAGGGCAGGTCACTCCAGGTTTCAAGAATTACAGAGTCCCTGCATGGCAGGGGTGGGAAGGGAGCTCTGGAGCTCAGCCAGCCCCTGCCAAAGCAGGGCACCCCCAGCAGCTTGCCCAGCAGCACAGTGCCCAGCTGGCCTTGCAAGCTCTGCACACAAGGACACTGCACAGCCTCTCTGGGCAGAGCAGAGCAGTGAATTCCCTCTGGCCCCCAGGTCTGCCCCCACCAGAGCCTGGCCCACCCCGTGGTGCTCAGTGCCCCTGGAGCTGCCAGCTGTGCTGGGTGCTGGAGGGGCAGAGGCTGGGTGGTGCTGCAGGCAGCACTTGACAAGCACAGCAAACACTGAAGTGCTGCCTGTGGCCAGGGGAAAACTGCTCTGGAAGCCTTGTAAGAAGCCAATAACTTCTGACATTCTTTTACACCTCACTAAAGTTTTACAGGCAGCAATCCTGGGCCTGCCCACAGCAGCAGCTGCTCTGCCTCAGCTGCAGCAGGGGAGGGAGAGCAACCCACTGCTGGCTGCAGAGCTGCAGCTCACCTGGGAGGTTCCACTGCCTTCAGAAGGGGAACCTGAGCTGTGTGCTGCATGCCTGAGCAGCTGTGCTCATCTGCTGTGCAAACACAGCTTCGAGTGGTGTCCATGGAGCAAACAACCTCAGAGAAGTGCAACATTTCCTGCTGCACACAAAAGGCTGAGAGGCAGGGAGGGAACTGCTGGGGAGAGTCCAGGGCAGGCTGCAGAGCTGCTGAGGGGCCTGGAGCAGCTCTGGGAGCAGCAAAGGCTGAGAGCCCTGGGGCTGAGAGCCTGCAGAAGAGCAGCCCCAGAGGGCAGCTGAGCAATGCTCAGCAAGAGACAAAGGAGCTGTGGGGGGCAAGAGGCTGGGGCCAGGCTCTGCTCAGTGCTGCCCAGGGACAGCACAAGGGGCAGTGGGCACAGACTGGAGCCCAGCAGGAGAAAGTTGTTTGTTGTGAGGCTGCTGGAGGCCTGGAGCAGGCTGCCCAGAGAGGCTGTGCAGTGTCCTTGTGTGCAGAGCTTGCAAGGCCAGCTGGGCACTGTGCTGCTGGGCAAGCTGCTGGGGGTGCCCTGCTTTGGCAGGGGCTGGGTGAGCTCCAGAGGTCCCTTGCAGCTCTGCCTGTCTGTAACTCTGAATTCCACTCCTCTGAAGATGATAAAGACCTGGACCTGTACTCATTTTACAAGCTCCAAAGCCAGGCTGTGTGGCACACGAGGTGCCCCCCCTGCAGTGGTGAGGGGTGACATCACTGATGAATATTTACCAGCTGAAGCAGTAGTTGCCTGCAAACAACCCCAAACCCATGTCATTTATTCCTCTGCCTCTGACCTGCTTACACTGATCACTGTCAGTGCCAATGAACTCCTGCTGAGCAGGAGGGATGATCTGAACCAGCTGTGCTGGCAGCCACTGCCTTCAGCCTCCTCAGAAGGGGGCTGCAGGACCATTCTTCAGCCACACCTCTGCCTGCCTGGCAGGGCTGGGCAGGGAGGGTGCCCCAGAGAGAACTGAGGGTTCCCTTTTGCCCACCTGGAACAGAAAATGTGACTGAGTCAAAGGGCAGAGCCAGCCCCGTGCTGTTTACAGCCTGGAAATTCACCCTGCTCCTGCTGCAAAGATAACTCAGAGATTGAGATCCTGAGTCAGGGAAGAAGACTGCAATAGGAAAGGATTAGTTTTAGCCTTCAAGGGAGAGCTAAGATCAACAAAGTGCTGTAGCAGTGAGGAACATCCATTTGGAGCATTTCCACTGCATCTTCTATCCCCTGCCTCTCTGCTTTGCAGATAAAAACTTCTGGGGCAGGTGAAGCTGGGAAGGATCTGCAGCAGTGGGACCAAAGTACAAACAGCAGCACTCATAGCAAGGCTGCCAGCAAGTGAAAGATTGCAGGGAGCTGGAAAGCAGCCTGAGGAAGTGATGCTGGCTCCTTGTGCACTGCAGGGTGAGATGGGTGCCCAAAGGGGTGGCAGATGGCCCAGCCCTGGGCTGGACATGGCAGTGAGCAGCCTGACCCAGCTGGAAACGAGTCACAGATTGCTTTGGGTTGGAAGGGACCCTCCAAGGGCATCCTGGGCACCCCCTGCAGCAGCAGGGTCACCCCCAGCTTGGGCTGCCCAGGGACACCTCCAGGCTGAGCCTGAATGTCTGCAGGGATGGGGCCTCAAGCACAGCCCTGGGCAGCCTGTGCCAGTCTCTCCTCACCCTCCCTGTGCAGGGCTTCCTCCTGCTGCCCAACCTAACTCTGCCCTGCTCCAGTTCCAAACCACTGCCCTCAGCCTGTCCCCACAGGCCCTGCTGAGCAGTCCCTGCCCAGCCTGCCTGCAGCCCCCTCAGCATTCAGCAGCCCCAGCACATAGCCAGAGCAGTGCAAAGACCTCAGGAAGTGTTTCCAGATCTTTCTGAGTTTAGAGCAGGGAAGAAACAAACCCAGCTCCTGTTCCTCCTTAATTGGAGCCAACAGTGCAGCAAACATCCCCAGGCTGAACTGCACTGGAAATGCCTCCCTTGGAATGTTGTGGGCTGGGAAGATAACAAAGAGCAGCCAAGGATTTGCACCTGCTTAAAACAAAGCAATTATTGCTCCTTTGGTTATCTGGCCTGGGAAGCCAGGCTCTGGTGAGAGCTGCTAAGGCCAAGTGTGAAGGCAGTTTGCATGCAACTTAATTAAAAGTCTGACCTGAGTGATCTTGCAAAGCATCCCAAAGGAGTCCTGCAGGCAGAGCTGGAAGCAAATGATTCCTCTCTACCTCTTGACTTTGCTCCTCAGCTGGCTCCTAAATGCCCTCCACCTCGTGGCCACTTTCCAGCTGTGTGCACCTCCACAGAATCCCCTGCCCTCAGCAGGGACAGCCCCAGCCAGAGCAGGCTGCTCACAGCCCCAAGCACCCTGCCCTGCACTGCTGCCAGCCCTGGGGCAGCTCCCACCTCTCTGGGCAGCCTTGGCCAGGCTCTCCCCACCCTCAGTGCCAAACATTTCTGCCTTCTCTCCACTCTCACTCTCCCTCTTGCAGTCCAAACCATCCCCCCCTGTCCTGTCACCACAGGCCCTGCTCAGGACTCTGTCCCCAGCTCTCTGCTTGTCCCCTTGAAGCACTGCAAGGCCCCAGAAGGGCTCCTGGAGCCTCCTGCAGGCTGAGCACCCCCAACTCTCCAGCCTGGCCTCACAGCAGAGCCCTTCCAGCCCTCTGCAGCCTGTTTCAGGCCTTGACAAGCCTTCTGGGGAAGAAATTGTTGCTTGTGTCCAACCTAAACCTCCCCTGGTGCAACCTGAGACTACTTCCTCTTGTCCTGTCACTTGTTCCTCGGGAGGAGAGACCAACTCCCACCTTCCTCCTCCTCTCAGGGAGCTGTGGAGATGCCAGAGGTCCCACACATGTCCCTCCCAGGAAACCTGAGCATCCCCTGGATCACAGCTGTGACTCTACTGAAGTGGGGAGCCAAGCTCACAGCACAGCTCCTCACCTAGCAGGAGCTCCTCTCCTTTGCTTCAGGCAGCCCTGCTGGACCTGGCTGGCAAAGAGCTGCAAGGAGCAGCACCTGAGGGGAGAAACCAAGGCTGCTGTGAACTGAAGGAAGCTGCATGCAGTGGGGAAGTCACAGAGTGGTAAGGTTGGAAGGGAGCTCAAAGCTCAGCCAGTGCCAGCCCCCTGCCATAGGCAGGGACACCTCCCACTAGCACAGCTCACTCATGGCCTCATCCAACCTGGCCTTGAACACCTCCAGGGAGGTTGTGGAGCACAGAATCACCCAAGGTGATCAAAGATCATAGCAGGTGATTCTGTGCTCCACAACCTCCCTGGGCAACCTGTGCCAGTGTCTCACCAGCAGCAGTCACTGCTGCTCCCCAGCCCTGCAGCACAGCATCCTCCCAGCACTGCAGCCCTGCTGCCAGCAGCACTGCAGTCCTGGGCACCAGGCTTGGTTCCAAACACCCTGGAAATCTTCAACAGCCCAGCTGAGCAAGAGCAGAGATTTGATACACAGCTCCTTATGCCAGGGACACCACAAGCACCCAGGGCTGTCACTATGGCAACTCCAGACCATTTCTCTCCTCCTATCTTCCTGCAGTGAGCAGCAGGAGCAGACCCCTGGCTACAGGCAGTGCCAGGCTCTGCCCCCAGGTCACTGAGAAGAGACTGAGCCACTCAGCAGGAGACCTTCCAGCAGCCTGCCAGTACCTGAAGGGGCTACAAGCAGGCTGCAGGGGAACTGTCTGCAGAGGCCTGCAGGGACAGGAGGAGGGCAGTGGTTTGGAATGAGAGCAGAGCAGGTTGAGATTGGATGTGAGGAACAAGTTGTGCCAGCAGGAGGCTGCTGGAACACTGCAGCAGGTTGCTCAGGGAGGTGGCTGAGGCTCCATCCCTGGAGGTAGTCAAGGTGAGGCTGGAGAAGGCTGTGAGCAACCTGCTCTGGTGGAGATGTCCCTGCTGAGTGCAGGGGGTTGGAGCTTTGGAGCTCCCTTCCAGCCCAACCCATTCTAGGATTCTGTGATTCTCAAACACCTGCAGGGACCTGTCCCTGTGTATGGTTGACTATCTTGGGTGATGTTGGCCAAGCCCTGAGGAATTCTGTCAGCTTGTGCCAAACAAACCCACAGCAAAAGTGCTGGGAAGTGGCAGCTCCAGCTGATGATCTGGAGGAGCTTGGAGCAAAAGGAGACAGAGCCAACATCTGCCCAAACTGCTGGAGCCAGCTGTCCACAGGGGCTGTGCTGTCTGGCACAGGCTGCCCAGGGAGGTGCTGGAGTCTCCATCCCTGGTGGGGTGTGAGAAATGTGTGGCCATGGCACCTGGGGACAGGGTTTGGTGGCTGTGGTGGGGTTGGGTTGAGGGTTGGACTGGAGGCTCTTGAGGGCCACTTCCAACCAGAGCAATTCTGTGATTCTGTTCTGTGATGCTTGCATAGGGGAGAAAAGTGCCTGCAGAGTGCCAGTCTGGGGCAGCTGCAGTGACTTCAGTGAAATGAAGCCTCCAACTCCTCCTCTGAGCCACTGCATTAAGGCAGATGAGGATGTGAGTGCCAGTCAGAGCCCACAGCAGGCTGCTAGGTGAGGACAGCAGCAAGGAGTCCTGCCAAGGTGACCCTGCCCCTGCTCAGGAGAAAGGGAGTCATTGGGCATAGATGGGAGCCCAAAATCTGCCTCTTGCTCATCACAGAGTTCAGGAATTGACAAATCCTCCCTGAGAGGATGTGAGGGCTCTGAAAGCAGATACAGGAAGGACTCAGAGAGGGTTCATTAGGCAAGAAAGTGAGCTGGCCACTCCCTGCCAGCTCTGCCCTTCTGCACTGATTGGCATTTTCAGATGGCTCCAGTTTGAGACCTGGAGATCTGCTCCTTGCCCACAGCAGTGCCTGGGGCCAGCTGTGGGGAACCCCAGCATGAGGGCTGCAGAGCTGCAGGAGCTGCCAGCTGCAGCCCAGAGCTCTGCAGCCACTCCTGCTGGGCAGGCAGGTGCCTGCTCCTCCTTGTGTCCTTAAGGGCCATGCAGCTGAGGTGGGGAGGGAACAGCTGCTGGGAGAGCTGAGGCTAACACCACCTGGTAGCAGGACTGCTTCAGGCGAGCTCCACATCCGGCCCCAGGCCAGAGTTCAGCAGAAGAGAGACAATGGCAGAAGGCTGCTGAAGAGCTTCACCAGCATCCCACCTAAACCAGCTTTCAGCTCTGGGGGACCCTCAGGACCAGCCTGCTGCAAGATGCAACTGGAGTGACAATGCCCAGCAGCAACCACACAGCACAGGGACCAGCTCCTGCTGTCCTGCTGCTCTGTGCTCTGGAGGAGGCTGAGACCTCACTGCTCCCTGCAGCTGCCTGGCAGGAGGCTGGAGTGAGGCTGTTGCCTTCTTCTCCACAGTAACTCAGGACAGGACAAGAGGAAATGGCCTCATCTGCCCCAGGGGAGGGTTAGGCTGGGCATGAGGAACAGCTTCTTTGCTGCAAGAGTGGTCAAGGATTGGCACAGGCTGCCCAGGGAGATAGGTGGTGGAGTGCCCACCCCTGGAGGTGTTGCAGAAGGGTGTGGCCATGGCACCTGGGGAAGTGGTCTTGGGGTCATGGAGGTGTTGCAATGAAGCTTGGACTGGATGATCTGAGAGGTCTTTCCCAGCCTCAGGGGTTCTGTGTCTCTGCAGCTTTGCATGGAAAGCCCCTGGGGTTCTGGGAGCTGTGTGACCCCAACTCCCTGGGGCTTTTTATGGCTTTTCCATTTGATGTGAAAACAATGGACCCTTGCTGAGCTGCTGGGGGAGCTGCTGCCTGCCTCCTTTTCTTCTTAGCCCCTTCACTCCTTTCATCTCCACAGAGTTGCTCTTCACTCTTTCACATTTGATTTGCAACAGGACTTGGAGTGGCCTCTTCTCTCCAGCTCCTTTGGTCTGTTTCCCTGCACACCTGCCACCAGCAGCCTTTGTGCCTCTGCTCCTCAGGCCAGCAGCTCACCCTGATGCTGGGGAAGAGCCTCACACCTTGGATCAGCTTTGCTGCCTGAGCCACCATAATGGGCATGATTCAAATACAATAAAAAGCAATTTGGACACTTGAGAAGAGCCTGGGCTGGATGGAGGCTGCAGCAGTGGCAATTTACACCACCTAAAGATACCAGGATTAGTTTTCCTCTGCCTGAGAGACTCAATTCGAGCAGCAGCCCTACCTCTGCTGATGGAAGTTCTCACCTATTAGGGATCAGCCAAACATTCTGAAGGCTGTGTACAGAAATTTCTCCCAGCACCAGCTGCAAAGTGCTGCAGAGGCCAGGCAGCACCTTTCATAGCCTGGCAAAGCCTCAAAGGTGTGGGCAAAGCCACCTGAGCACAGCAATGGGACTGCAGACAGCAGAAATGGTCATTAACCCCAGCATGGGTGGGTGGGAAGGG
>VWYK01055403.1:327-11872 GCA_013399775.1 Semnornis frantzii
CCTGTGAGATTAAAGAGAATGGTGGTTATAGGTGATGCTATGAAGTGTGATGCTATAAAGTGAAAAGCTTCTGTTTGTGAAGTCTCGAGTCTTGGAATATCAAATGGTCAGAGGACGGATCAGGATAATTTAGGATAAACCAGGCAGAATTCAACCTAAAGAAGAGAGAATTTGTAAAAATAGTGGGGAAGATTCTTTGTGTTTGCAGTTTAATGGAGAAAAAAAAGCAGCTTGGGGGAGAAGGTAGTTCTGCTTAGACTTGCAGCATTCTGTGGATGTTGTCAATATTGAATATACTCTGAATCCATTGCCTTTAGACAGGTGAATGGGCTTGGTTTCCAAAAGCTGCTTTGGTTCACAGAGCATGTTGGTATGAATTACTTCTATTTCTGATACTGAATTTCTATTTCTTGTCTTTCTAGCCGTTTGTAGCTATTTTATTGCCCTATTTGAAGAGGGTTACTTTCTTAATAAAACTACTTATTAAGAGTTTTATGGAACAACACTTTCACAGATATGTATCTGTGGATGAAGCTGTTTCGAAGCCTCATTACTGAAGGTGGGATTACTCAATTTCTTAGGGCTTTCATGCTCAGTACATTACATGGTTAACTAGTGTTTAGGTGGCACATTTTTAAAAACAAAATATTTAAAAATATTTTGTTAATGAGTTTCAGAAGTTAGAAGATTAGGAAGAAAGTAACTCTGAAAATGCATAAGAAAAAGTCTGATGGAAAACCTGAAGTCGAAAGGCTGTCTGCCTAATGGCTCACAGCTGTAGTGTTTATGTTATTTGAGAATGCTGCTGCATGTGTTCAGATGCTGCATGATAGTGACTTTTGAAAGATCTCTTCTCACCTCCAGAGGTCAGCTGCTTTGGTATGTCTAGGATTGTTGCTGCCTCATTGCTTCTTTTTGTGGTCACTAGCAACTCCTATGATACCAAGAGAAAATTATGCATTCTGTAGAAGGCTTCCTGAGTTTGTCTGTGAATAAGTTCATGAGTTCTTGATGGTTGCTTGGTGCTCTTCTTACTGGTATAGTATGTAACATTTTGCATATTTATTTTCATGTCAGGCTTCCTTGCTTGTATAATTTCTTGGTATAGCAGCCTTCAGATACTTTGAAATTTGTACTGGTTTCTACTTCTTGCAATCTAATGTAATTGCTGTTTAAGAAGACCTTGAAGCTGGTTCTGCAAGAGAGCATGAGCTTGAAAACAGCCAGTTTTATCAGTTTCAACAGTCAGAGTGTTTCTTCTCAGTAAATTGAAGGCCTGTACATACACTTGCTATATAACCTAAGTGTTCTTGGACTCGTTCCTGAATGAGCTAATGGTTCCATCCTTGTAAGCTACAAACTACTACCAATTCTTGAAGAGGACAGGAGGTTTTAATCACTGCTATTTGCTAGGCCAAGAAACAATGGTAATGTTGGAATCACTGAACCACTTGTGAGGAACAGTATTTCTATTTTGAAAATTCAGATTTTCCTCTCTGAAGAAATTCCACAGAGTTCTTTCAGCTTGTCTGAGCAAGATATACCAGTCTTTGCTTTGAGGTATTTTGAGATACTGAAATCAGTAAGATAAGCCTTCCCAGTGGCTTCAGGAAAGCTCTGATGTGTTCTTTAACAAGTTGTTCTAGTGCTGAGGAGTGAGCTAATAGTCACCTGTCAAGCGATTCTTAGTTCTCCTTCAAGTAAAAAACTAATGAGCAGGTGTCTGTGTTTCCTCTAGCTTTTTAGCGCCACCATTACCAACAGAATTGCAGAGCATGCACTGTAGAACAAGGCAGAAGAAGCTGACATGGCTGACTCAGATCTTACTTGGTAGATGATGTTTTCTATAAAAAGACCACCTCCACTTGATGCTCCAGAATTGCTGTGCATTGCTACTTCGTTGTAGTCTGGTACATCTTTCTTCTAATCTTTGTGTGAAATCTGTTGGAATCTTAGTCAGATATGTAGGTGCTTTATGTGCTCTCAAGTATTGCTCTAAGTGGGATCAGTAATCTCTCACAAGAAAATGTGACCACATCTCTTCCTGACAAGGAAACGGTAGTTTGTGTGATCCTTACACCGCTTTTGTCCATATGCTCTGGCCCTTCCTAATTCCTGTGACGTCCAAGAGGCCACAGACAAGAATAAAAAACAGAAAAAAATGCAAACAAACAACAACCAAAAAAAAAAAGCTTGATTTGGGGGTTTCGTAGCAGTGCAAAATCACAACATCCCATTGCTTAGAATTGTGCTGTGTGCCTTTTCTTTTGTGTCTCAGCCTTTATGTTTGGAGAATAGCTATATATAAAATGTGTACACATATGTAACACATGATGTACTGTGATGTATATAGGATTTACAGGCATTTTTTTGTATATGTGTGTGGAGAGGTAGTACGTTATTTTTAGGTCCTTTGTTTTCACCCAGAAGCAAGAGATGTTTCTGCCACTGAAAACCTACCCTTCACTTTAGTGGTTGTCTTCATTATCTCTAACAGTCATAGGTAGCTACAAACTGTGTAGTAAATTCTGTAGTTTAGTGGACATTGGGACCTAAAGTTGCCCATAAAAAGGTTTAAGGTTTGCATGTTTTGAAATTAAGGTAAACGTAGTCTGCAAAGTAACATCTCACAGCTGCGCTTTTCTGATACCTAGCAGAGAAATGTCATGTTTTTCAAGAGCAGCACCGAGGAGTGCGTAAGAAGACCCTATGTTAAGTAAGATGGTAACAAAAGCTTGCTAGTACCAGACACTGAGGAAGCAGTTAATAAGAGTGTTCAGTTTACAGGCCTATAGGAAGACTTGAATATGAGAATGAAGTGAGGATGGTGGGAAAGAGGTAAGAACAGATTGGTTAGACAAGTCACTTGGAGCAGGGCTGTAGAAGGCTGTGGAGGCATACAACAATAAGAGCTGATGAAATACGTGGGTCATAGTCCCTGGTGCCCCCACTGAAACATTCTGGGTCTGAGTTCCAGACAAGTGTGAATGGAGCTGGCCAGAGGGCAGTAGATGGATGTCGTGAAGTAAAGGGGCTAAAGGGCAAAATGAAACTGCTTCATAAAGCTTTCTGGCATTCATGTTTTCATAGCAGTCCTTACTGCCTTTTGGGTTTTACTGTTTTGTACGCCTCCTTTCCTGACATAAGGTCTCCAGGTACCAAATCCAAGAGACTACATGCTAAACAGGTTTGCCATAGACACCCATCGCTTCTTGAGTAACACTTCTGTCTGGCAATATGCAATTTAGAATGCAGAAAAACATGTGCATTAAAGATCCAACTGCAAATGGCTGCTTGAGTGATGTCTTGGCTGAATACTGTCCTTTATAGATACTAGGGTTTAGGAACTGTATTGGAAACTACAAGACAGGGGCTTAGTCCTGTGGCAAGATAATGCTTGTTTCCCATTTTGCTTTCACAGCTCTTTTGCATGTTGTATTTGTTGTGTGACAGAAAAAGGCTATTTCTCAGTTCTTCAGCCATGTAAGTTTTGTCTGTCTGCTGTGGTTAAAGCTGGTCTCCAAGGTGCTCTTGCTGCGTAGGGAGGCCATAGCCATCCTGTGATCACATAGGCCCAGGCCGCATGGGGATGCTCATGCCAAGTGGGAAGATCCACATCTCCACACCCCTGCAGCTCCCTGGCAACTGCTGCGTCCACCTCAACAGATATGTATACATGCAGAGACACACATTGAGCACAACCTGAGTTTTTATTTCAGAGGCCAGTCCTTTGTCTGGTTCTCCTCGCAAGGTGGGATCCATAGCCTAGCAGTAGGGAGGGCACTATGGTCCTAAGGTCCCCTCAGCCCCTTCACCATTATCAAGTGGCATGTGGGGCTGGGGGTGGCATGGGTCTGATAGGGTGTTGGCCAAGGGTGTGAGCATGTGGTGTTTGGCCTCAGGTGATCTTTGGCTGGTGTTGGGACTTTGTTTCTAAGCGATATGGTCAGCATGCTGCCATGCCAGTGAGAAGTGAGTTGAGTCACTGCAGCTGTGGAAGGTGTCATATGCAGGCCAGTTGGCTTAAATCCATAGTTCCATCTGGATTTATTCTTGCCAAAGCTGCTGCCTGAGATAATGGGATTTAGCCACTATTTTTCCATGTACATTTGTAGATGTTTTTACTAAATGTAATGTTATCCTAAACACATAATTATATAGCACCTTGAAATGTTTCCAAAGGAGCTACTCAGGTCTTTGCTGTAAATAACACACCTTTTAAAATTATATCAATACTTAATGTAGTTTTGTGACTTAAATAAGAAACAAACAAACAACAACAAAAAAAAACCCAATGGGAAAAAAAAATTAAAAAAAATCAGAAAACCAACAGCAACCCCCTCCATCAGTATTCACCCAAAGAATTACATTGTATTCATCATTCTGGTTGTATCCACCGGCATTCTAGTTGTATTCATCAGCTTTTCTATGTGTCCGAATATGTATTTGCTCATCTGAGATTTAGAGTAGGAGGCAATTTCTAGCTTCCATGGAAGTCTTAGCAGTCCTCAAAGGAAGGAATAGCTATAAGAAACATGGGAAGATTGGAAGGTCTGTCAAATTTTGCAGTTTTCCCTCTCGATACATGTATGATACGGAACCCCAGTGAATGGGAATACAAAGCAATTATGGTTGAGCTCTGACTTCAGAAGCAGAGTAAGGAAGGTAACCCTTATTTAACACAACCTTCTTCCACAGTTTCCAAAAATTTTTAGAAACCCTTTTGCTCCTCTTGCCTCTTCTAGCAAGAGCAACAAATGTTTCCTGTCTATTTGTGGGAGGCAGAAAACATTGGGATAGGAATGGTCAAAACGTTTTTCTGTCCTGCTTATGACAGAGATAGTGCACAAAAAACAACTGAGGACCCTGCTTTTGAATGCTGAACATGTAAAATGTAGGCAAGCAGTTAACTGTGGCCTGATGTCACTGCAAGGGGCCTTTACATCTTTGAATGTTAGGTAAGGTAAAAGAGCTATTTGTAAATGGCTCTTGTCCAGTCATCATATAGGTTTTAGAATCCGTGCAAGACTGTGTTATGCCATGAATACAATTTTGTACAATAAAGGCTTTACAATTAGGAAAAAATCCTCTCATCAAACAATTTATTGCATACAAACAAGTTTGATGCTTTTGTTTTGGTAAGAGTAGAGTCTACTTTTATGACAGAAGTGAGGGATTGCCACAGTAAAGCTCATTTCAGTGTTACACAAAAAAAAAAAAAAAAAAAAATCAAATGAAACAGTATTTTGAGTAAGGGCCATTAATTTTCCCTAAATGTTCATGACTTTTGTCATACTTTGGAAACAGACTAGTTTTGAAATTTGGCGCTAGCAGCTGTAAGAAGATTGCAGCTTTTATGATCAGAACATACAAAGAGCTGTAAAAGATTACAACAGGTTGCTGTGGTTATTATTATTTAATGTAAGTTTAAAAAGAAAAAAAACACCAAAATCTCCACATATTTGACATGTCAAAGAATTTGCAGCTTGAGTGTTGAAAGACTGATGTGTGTGTAAAATGTGATTTGCTTTTCAAGTGCACCGTTCAGCACATATTAGTGATCCTTGCAATTTAAAATGACATTTCTTTTGGAGTAGATTTTAATCTATGCTTAATCTAAGAAACACTTGAAGAGGCAATAGCTGGAAAAGACTATGAAGGCTGAAGTTTTTGACTCTTCTTGCTTAGTTTCTGTGTTTGGCAGCGCAGTGTGCAACCTGTCAATTTAGTGCGTGCAGATTTGTGCACATCGGAGAAACACAATCTGGGCCTGTGATCCCAAGACTTCATAAACGGGCTGACATACAGGTACTATATTTGATACTTATTGGGTAATGTGAAGCTTCACTGTTTTTAAGTGTATTTTGTATATGTAAACTTATTAAGGAAATGAAATTTTATTATTTTTTAACTCAGGTTCCTGATCCTTGGAGCGTGAAGTTTTGTGTGTTCTGAGGACAACAAAAATATTGAAAGGGATCAAACAAGTACTAAAGCTAGGTCCCTTTTCTCGCTTCTCTTCAACCAGATAAGCATAAATGTGAAAACATAAGCATAAAGATGAAACTGTTCAACTGTTTACTTCCCTACTCTTTCATTGTTTTAATTTCAAGAAAGACTACAGAAAGCATTCTAGTGGCAATTTTAAACTTCTATCCAGTTATTTGGTATTATCTCAAAGGTTGTCATGGAATCTTGTCCATGATGTCCAGTGGATGAAGATTTCAAAGTGTTAATTTGAGACAGCTGCTTTAATGGGAAGCATCCACCACATTTTGGTAAGAAGCAGACTGCTGCTGTCAATTGTTTATCTGTCTTAACATTTTATCTCTCTATCCCCTCCTTATTATTTCTTTCCTACTCTTTTTCTCTCTCTGGAGTCTTTTCCTCTGTCCTCCCTTCCAGTTATAGAAGGTACAAAGTACACATTTGTAGACTTTGTCTGTAATTTTTAGTTCTTAGACATAAAAAATGTTGTACAGTAAATTATTGTCTTTTACTGGACTCCTCTTGATATGATTTCTACTGCTCCTATCCAGAACCTCACCAAATTTTGGAACAGTTTTCTCTTCCATTTTGAAAGAGCATCTACATATGACATGACATATTTGACATGAATATGCCATGAACATATTTGAGAATGTCATGTTTCACATTTTATAGTTTGCACTACTGAAAACCCAAGTATCATCTGTGAGAGATCAGTATCCATCTCAGGCTAAACTTGACTCTGAGTACTCCGCTATATGAAATGGCAATTAATTTGGATGTTGTGACTGCCACTAAATTTTGCTTATGGCCAAATAATAAATAAAACTGCAGTGAGGAACAGAGAAGTACTGGCTACAAGGACAGCCCAAAAAAGCAACCTGTTAGCTACCAGTATAGAAATCTACTAACTACTGTTGCAGAATGGAACTGTTTCTGAAACTGTGGAGACACAATTATAGGTACTGCAAGCAGAAGACAGTCAGTCCTGTTTATGGAAATAATATAGTNTCAGGAAAATGCACAGTGACAACAAACCTCTTAATTAATTTTGAAGGAAATTAGAAGACTCTTTTTCTTTCTATCAAGGAAGAGTATTAACTCCAACAATCCTATACAACTATTAAGAAAGAGAAAGAATGTTGAAACTATTTCCTGTATAATTTTGAATTCCTTATATAAGAGCATTTTAGGGGTTTTCTTTTCATTTCACAGTCTCAATTCATTTCACAGATTCAATTGTGTTCTGACTTCCTTACACTTGATTTGGCCTTACAGGAAAGAGATTAAATGGCATGGTCAGCCCACACATCTATTATGGAAATTCAGTTAGCCTGGATTGAAGACAAATAACAAAATCTTCTGATCAATTTCATTTTTTTTTTTTAAGGACATACCAGAATAACCATTGAAAGAAAAGGTGGAGCTACCTTAAAACCATTGTTTCTTCTGAGAACACCGATAGCAGGGAAAGTTTATAAAATATAATGAAAGAAAAAAATGTAGCAGCTTTGTCTCTGGCAGGAAAAATGAGGAAAATGAATCTGACAAAAACAAAGTGTTAGATGAAAAAAAATTATATTTGGCAAAGAAGCAGAGAAACACAGATTCTGAAAGAACCCTCAAGCAGCTTACTATCCTTAGAGGCCAATTAAACCTGAATCAGTCAGGAAAGACAGAAAGAGCCCTCCTCAGGCTTAATGAAAATTTATATATATAAAAAAAAGAGCACTCTGAGATTATTGGCATATAAGGCATAGAATGCTAAGAGAAATAATCTAACTTGGCTATTCATGATACCAGGGGGATATTTACATTTAAAACAAAATATATTTGTAAGGTCTTTGAAGGTTTTCTGTGTCCATCTGTATATTAATAAAAAATCATCTCCAGCTGACAAAATAATGTATGTAATGAAGCAAATATGCCCCCAGGTTCCAGCTGCCCAGTTCACCATCTGAGTGAAAAAAACCTTCAGAGTAAGAAAAGAATTAGGCAGTGCCTTCAGAAAATGCTGGCGATCCCAGAGATCAGATCTTTTCAATATTGCTAAACACCTTGCTTAGAAACCCGTAATAGCAATCAGTATGCTTTTAAAACCTGGCCAACTTTTGCTTTTGGAAGCTGATACTTTGCTTTGCAAGAACTTGCTGGAGAATCTCCATTAAGCTTCATAGGTGTGCAGTCTATTAGAGGGATATAATCATCACCATAAATTTAGCTTATAGTAAGGACACCAGTTACTGACAATGGTAATGGGAGGATAGACTAAAGTTATGCCTCATGCCTCGTGTCCCCATGCCTTGGGCTTCCTGCAGCCATTTTCAATGTGGCAATTGAAGGCCATTTTACTAGCATAATGTTTAATAATCGACTAGCATAATATATTATATAAGCACTATTTTCGAAGGGTGAGAACGTTGATATAAATCACTGTATACAAGTAAAAAGTTTGGAGTAAGAATAAATGTTATTGCTCTGTTTCTTTGTAGTAAAAAATGCTATTTTGATCATTTTTCCTTTATTGATAAGGACTGTTAGTTCAGTCATCTGAACATGGAAGTTCAGATGTAGGCCCAGGTGAGCTTTATCCTCGTGTTTGTTAATGATCACCCAAACCTTGTTCCTAGTAACTGAGCCTGTTTCTCCAACTGTCTTAAGTCTTTACAGAGAATGTTGAATCAGTGTTCTCCTTTTAACAGCTGGCTTGCCGTATGTAAAAACCTCCAATAAGGTGCAAGTCAATATTTTCACTCAGATATTTTACATTCAGCCCCAAGAGCTTGTAGGAATTAGACAGAGTACATTAGTCCTGCAGTAAAGTGTATCAGCTAATGACTTTGTAACATAAAGTGTGTATGTCCTGTTACAAAGCAGAGAGAACATTCAGAATATAAATTGGTTCTTCATATGTGAACAGCTGGAATGTAAGGAGGAGTTTAAGTGCACGTTAACATATTATCCTGGTCTATTGTACAGTTATTGTAGACCTCTTACTGCTGAGAGGTTTCTTTCAGAAGTGTGAATATGCTCCCCCCAAGCTCCCAGATTCACATTTTAGAACCTCTATTATTCCCCTGCGTTTGACTTATTGACAGATTCTTCTTGATTTTAATTCCAGCAGAAACAGTTCTGATGGTTGGCCACGCGCAGTGCCTGAGGATGTGAAAATGTATTCTGAAAAGCAGCAAAGTAAGGCAATCTTCTTGAAGAATTAATGGCAGCAAGAACTTATTTACCTTTCCCCTAATAGGTGGGAGCCGAGGATGGAGCTGAAGAGTAAGTACTCATCCTGAGTCCTGAATCTGATTACCTGTATAAACCACAGTGTCTGGGATGACAAGAAGACATGTGAAGTTCTCATAACACTTATCTGTTTACTGAAATCAAAATATGACTTTTTCTTCCTTTTCATAAAGAAAACTAGATTTTTTTCCTTGACTTTGTTCTCCAGTGACATATGGCAACACCACTAAGGCCGTATGTGCTATAATATTATAAATATACCAAGGCAGTAATTTTCCTATAGAAGTAAGAAAGTGTATAAGGAAGTATATATCCATATATATGAAAAGTATAGAGGGTATATATATATATAACTTGGGTGACGAGGACTGATTTTCTTTCCTAAGATATAAATTTGAAAGGGCAATGCTACAGACTGCGTAAATGTGTATGATTTATTTTTATGTTCTCATTAGAATTAAAATATCAAATGGCTGCAAACTATTCTGATCCAGAAAGATGATTATTTTTATCTTGTTTGCCTCTCCAGAATTCCCATGGTCGAATTCAAAGGGGGAAGATCCCAGTTAAGGATCTGTTTGTTTCTTTTACTCCACAGTCTAAATGGTTCACCTTTCTTTTAAGCCTCATCACAGAGTTGCATAAAGAGCTAGACAAGGAAGTTTCCTGGGAAAAGGGAAGACATGGAGAAAGACAGCACAAATCAATTGTATAGCATGACGACTGGCACAGTAGGATCCGTATTTGCCATATATTTGAGCTGGATGGGAACCAGTACAAAGAATATGTGTATAGGCGTAACCTGGGTTTAGTGTGAAAATGTTTGCAGGAGCCCCAATAGCCCGACTGAATTATTTCCCCTGAACCTTCAGAGTGTCTGCATGTCATAGTTTGAGGGGTGCCAGGTTCCCTTAAGAAAGCTACAGATCTGAAGTCCTGTCCCAGGGGACGGACCTGGTTGTTGCAGGATGTTGTAACATTGTTATTCTATTCCGCTTAACCTAATCACAGTTTACAAGGCAGTGCCTGGCTGATATGGCTCTCTTCTGCTTGTCTCCTCCCTGCTCTTCTCTCTCCGGGAGAAGCAGCATCCCTGCTTGTCTCACGGTTTGTGTGGGGCAGATGGCTTCTAGCCGACAGGGAATTTTGAGCTGTGCCATGCAGCCTGCTGAGGCCTTGCAGGCTTAAGCTGGGGAGGGCAGTTTTGGCCTATTCTCAGGCCTGCTGAAGGTGGAAGGGTTGGAGGATTCTAGATGGTTTTAGTCCATTAGACCTAGCTCGTGGGTGTATTCATTCTGCCTGATGGCCTTTTGCATATATGCACCTATAAACAGAATCTCTCTTTAAACTTCCCATCAGTGTGCAGCATCTTCACTCTTAGTCTTTGAAAGGAGCAAGTGGCATTTCTGTCTTCCAGTCCTGGGTAGCTCGTGACCCTAAACTGGGACACTGCAAAATCATAGAATCATAGATTAGTAGGGGTTGAAAGTGACCTCCATAGACCTTCTGGTCCAACCTTGCCTAAGAGGTATGATTTTTCGTTTGTTTGGGGGTTTTTTGTTTGTTTGGATTTTTTTGTTTGTTTCTTTGTTCGTGTATAGTACACGCTCATTTGGAAAATGCAGGAAAACATTTTGAATTATATATGAAGAGAATATGTACATTTTGATATCGTGTTCCACTAAATACTGCAGATTTTTTTTCCCCCTCAAAAACACAAGCTATTATATTTATTCACCTTAATTTAGGAAAACGTTTTGTTTATGCTATGTTTTTCTTTGTTTTCATTGATATCAGAAGCCGAAGGCACAAGGTGATTTGTTTGTCCTTTTTAAAATGTTACCTTGCTACCAAAACTTTCTAACACTGAACATTTTACTCATCCCCTTTTCTCTGCCATCTGTCTGATCTGGCCTCTTTCCAAATAATGCTGCCTTCCCAATGGATATTGTTGTCCTGGTACAAGAATTTTCAGCCAGGGTATGGAAAATTCACATCGTGTTCAGTTGTTTCTTTGATAGTGCATATAAATACTGAATGACCGTGAACACTTAGAATTTGTAGGTTGTAAGATGCACATCAGAAAAGCTGCTTGTCAGAAACTTGTGCTCTGCTTTGCTGAAAACCCGACTACTCTCTGTAGGAAACATTTGTGTTTTCCGTCATTCTGTGCTGTGTTAGTTTGTTTATTTTGACAATTACTTTGTTTTAGTATCTGTATAATCTACAAGAATGGAAGTTTTGAAATCTGGTTGATTGGGTAAAAAAAACCATCAACAAACAAACAAAAAACCAACAACACCCCCCCCCC
>VWYK01055404.1:7489-25262 GCA_013399775.1 Semnornis frantzii
TGACCCTTGAGGTCCCTTCCAACCTTACCATTCTATGAAAATTTTTTTCATGTTTTTTCATGTTTTTCATGTTTTTTTCATGTGCAGCCTAAGTCAAAAACTTTAAAAGATTTTATATATATATATATATATATATATATATAAAATACGCAGTTTCGTTATTCAGAGGCTCCTTTCAGATTCCATAAGGCTGTGCTTTGCAGAAGAGACTATTTTTTAAATGGTAGATTAGTTTCTCAGCAAAACGCTTAAGTACCTCAAATATTAGCTATAAACCAAACAACTTTCATGTAAGAAGCATTAGCCTCACACTGTGATTCCCAAATTAGTTAGGAACACCAAAAAGAGGTTTCTACAGAAAGAGGTCTCTTACAACTGAGGAAAGAATATTTCTCCTGACAAAGAACTAAGAAACTCTATTTTTTGTCCTACCAACGTTTCTTAGCATAACATGTACAATCAATATACCAAATACAAACCTAATGCCAACTAAAATGTGAAAAATTTGCTTAATGTACTTATTAATATGCCCAATACTCACTATTTATTGTAATTACTTTGGTCATTTCAAAGATAACATGCATCTTGGATTATTTCTTCTTAATTATTTGATGAAAGAGAACTGAAATCATGCAGTGCAGCACTTATGAATATTTTCCATTTCGGTTTTGTTTGATCATTTTCATTAAAGGCCAAGACTATCTCATTTCAGACAGTAGTAAAAGCCTCAAGACAGCACAAGAGAAATTTTTTCAGAGTAATACACTGAAGGCAGTAAAGATGCTGAGTGCTCATTCTCATTTACATCTCTGAATGAAACAATTCCCTTTATTCTGAAACGAAATCTTGAACTCTGGGAGATTTTTTTAAACCTTCCCTCCCTTCAAGGCTTTAATCCTTCTTTAGTGAAATGCTAACTTTTTGCCTGTTCACCTTTTTGAGGTATCTCTTTTCCTGATGGATGACTGAAAGTAAATGTAATTTCCTAGGATTCTGTACTTTGTGAAACATCAAACCATAATTATCTTGTCAAAAAGAGCTTCCTTCCTCTTTGATGTCTTCTTCTGTACTCTTCCAAATCACAAAGAGCAAGCCAATCTGTGAAACCACAGTTCACCTACTAAAACAGGTTGTAAATTTTTAAAATGCCATAATTGGACTGCACAGCCTCTGAAAACTGATTTTACATTGCAAAACAGGCCAAGAACAAAATAGTTTACATGCTAAGTTCTTTTTCTTTAGCCTTAACAGTACATAACAAAAGTCAAAATGGAAGCCTGAAGTCTGCATTTTTCCAAGCAAATACTTTTACAAAGGAGCAATGATTTTACTACAACTAAGACTGAATACTGACTTTGGGTTAAAGACTGACCCTCTAATAGTTTTAATTCTGTTTGCTTACACTTGCATTACCACTTAGTAAAATCTGCAGCAACAGGAAGGAAGAAACTGAGAAAGTACAGTATTGCATATCCCAAATTACATAGTCAAATAATACTGATCCTAATACATAGGCCAAATGGTACCACTGTTGTGATGGTTTGGGAGTTCCCTGCCCCCCTCCACTTTGTAAAATCACCCAGACTAGACTCAGCCAGCTGGAAATTAAGAGATGAAGCTCTATTTACAGCTCACCACAATATACAAGCAGATATATACACAATATACAAGAATATTTACAGAAATATACAAGGTAAAGGTAATACAGAAACACAACTCCCCTCCCAGAAATCAGAGACCACAGGAGGGGCTCCCAAGCACCCTTCCACCTTCTCCCCACCCCTACACCTTACCCCAGGGTTAGGTTCACGTGCAAGGTGAGTTTGGAGGATCGGCCAGGGGGGTTAGAAGCAGAGTGGTTAGTTAGATTATTCAGCAGAGAGGAGAGGACCCACTAGCTACCAGAGAAAGACTGAGAGACTCTGTTATCTATGTTTTGAGTTCTTAAACATCTCAGCAAGCCTATGAGTGAAGTAGACATCACCACTGTTTTGATTTCACAGCCTGTAATATAATTTTCTCCATTAAAATATTCCAGTTAGCCTCCAACCAGCACTATGCAGGATTACAGGAGCTAGAGAACTCCACAGTTACCATATGTAGTCAAAAGAAATGGAAGGTGTGCAAGATGTGCCCCACAGAGAGAGTAAGCATATATATGATGTTGAAAACTGATAGAAAGAAGAACCACTGCGTGTTTTCAACCTACCTTACTATTAGTCTGGACAGTCTTGGTCAGACTGGTATGAGCCTTGATAATCATCACAATCACATAAGTTGTCCAGCCCACAAAACTTGCTGAAATACTCAGACCCAGGAATAATCTGTCATAAGTATGGTAATAAGACAGGCCTTCCAAAGCAAGGTTAATTAGAGTTTTGCACAGAGATACCTAGGCAGATAAAATACACAAGCAACAGTTTAGAATACTGTAAGCTCCATTCCAAAACCAGACCTAACAACAGTTGGAACTCAAGCAGTTCTGCCAGTCTTGGCATAGGTGTCTTCTCTGTGCTCAGGTAATACCATTTTGGCCAGCATCAGCTGCTGGAGTGCACACTGTTGTGGACTCCTGTTGGACAACATCAATTACCCCTTAGCTCCTTCACCATACCCCCTAGTCATGACAGTGTTCAGATCTGGAAAAAGCCACACAGACATCATACCCTGACCAGGACTTACTATCAAATACACCACTTGCTTTTCCCACAATCATTTGCCCATATATATATTTGACTATATATGTATCTAGTTCAGCATAAGTGAAGTCCCTCAAAACCGTGAGTGTGCTTCTGAGAGTGCAACATTTACACAGGGGAAGGATTATGGATGCAGCAGAAACAATGTCACTCTCCACAGTCTGAAATATGTCCCCTGCTGGGATTTGCTGTCCTCCGCTTCAGTACTACCTGATACCCCTAGTGCTTTGCTTAAGCAGCCAAGATGAATTTAGAGACTGAACCAGGGCCCATGTTTCATTTACACAGCAGCTGCTTAGGCTTTCAAGATGCTATTAATTTGGACACAGAAAGAGTTGTATCCAGTCTGATCACAGGACCCTTTACACAGTACCTCCACTGAGAAGACACCATGGCAAAGAGAGTGGATTTCACCTGTTGTGTCATTCCTTACACAGAGGTGTGCTGAGACTATGATTACCCAAAGATGGGAAGGTCAGCTGTGATATTTGTTTTCACAAAGGATTTTCTGATGATTAAAAAGAGTATAAGAAGTATAAAAAAGAGAGTATAAGAGTATAAGAGTATAAGAGTATAAGAGTATAAGAGTATAAGAGTATAAGAGTATAAGAGTATAAGAGTATAAGAGTATAAGAGTATAAGAGTATAAGAGTATAAGAGTATAAGAGTATAAGAGTATAAGAGTATAAGAGGTTGAGCATACATGGTGCTGCTGCTTCTTCCAGTATCCAAAAGTAATAATCAACTCAAAAGGTATGTCAGCTGCTGCTCAAGAGATCCCAAGATTGCCAATGGGCAAACTCAGTCAAACCCACAAAATTTCTGAGGGTACAATTATGACCATAAAATGGACTGCAAAAAGCTACAGAATTGAGGAGGCAAAGAATCACGTACCAGCAGCTGGTAATGCACCAACCTTTCTGCATTGCAACAGAAGAATCTGAGGATAACTGGGGAACAGGCACGAGCCCAAAGTATTAAGCAATCAAAAATGAACACGAAGCACTCAAGTGAGATAGGGGTAAAATTTATATATAACCAACACCACAAACTTGCAGTTTCTACTGCTGAATTGTATAAAATGTGTGCCGTAAGTAAATGTGACAGCCAAGTAGAAGTATTAGGAAACCAAAAAGAAAACCTGCTACCACTGCAAAATAGATCCATTGATTTAAACTCAGCTATTTCCAGTTTAAAATAAGGTAAATAAAAAGGCACCAGGTACAAAACAGATTTAGCTATCCTCTGCATAAAACAGTAATTTATAACCCTGAGGAACATACTAGGGAAACAGAAGAGCTGAACCATAACACATAATGGAATTATTCTTCCATGCACCTGGCAGGTTAAATGTAATCTTAGATAGTCAACTTTTTAATGTACTTTTAATCACAAAAGTCAGTGACCAAAGTAAACCTGTTAAAAGACTTTTTAGTATTATTTAGCTCTGCAAATTATTTCTGTGACTGTCAGAATACGAGCACTGATGAACTGCACCCGTCGAATACCCTCCCACATTCAGTGGTGGCAAACACTCAGGACTGGGAAGCACAGAATGATTCCACATATGGCTCCCAGTCTCTAACAAGATGAAATGTGAAATTAAAAATAAGAACAGCAAGTTCAAATAAATGAAAAAGACAAAGCAGGATCTATGATGGAGCAAGACAGCATAATCACAGGGCACAAGCCTGATGAGGAGCAGCTGAGGGAGC
Organism: Semnornis frantzii; assembly: GCA_013399775.1. Lineage (NCBI taxonomy): Eukaryota > Metazoa > Chordata > Aves > Piciformes > Ramphastidae > Semnornis > Semnornis frantzii. The sequence goes on from VWYK01055404.1 coordinate 11,904, forward strand.
TGGGGTTGTTTAGCCTGGAGAAGAGGTGGCTCAGGGCAGACCTACAACTACCTGAAGGGAGGTTGTGGCCAGGTGGGGGTTGGTCTCTTCTCCCAGGCAACCAGGGACAGAACAAGGGGACACAGTCTCAAGCTGCACCAGGGCAAATTTAGGCTGGATGTTAAGGAGAAGCTCTTCACAGAAAGAGTGACTGGCATCGGAATGGGCTGCCTGGGGAGGTGGTGGAGTCACTGTCCTTCCAGGTGTTTAAAAGGAGACTGGATGTGGCATTTAGTGACATGGTTTAGTTGATTATATGATGTTGGGTAATAGGTTGGACTTCATAGTCTCACTTGAGGCATAGGAGGTTTCACATAAACATGAGGTGGAATTTTTTCACTGTGAGGGGGACAGAGCACTGGAACAGGCTGCCCAGAGAGATTGTGGAGTCCTCCTCTCTGGAGATATTCAAAACCCGCCGGGATGTGTTCCTGTGTGATCTGGTATAGGTGATCCTGCTGTGGCAGGGGGGTTGGACTGGATGAGTCCTTTGAGGTCCCTTCCAGCTCCTAACATTCTGTGATTCTGTGATCTCAAAGGTCACTTCCAACCTGGTTAAATCTGCTTCTGTGATATTTCTTTTCATATGACTGGCAGCCTAACAAGTGTGAACATGAACATTCCTTAGTTTGTTTCTCAATTTACCCTTTTCTGCTGTGGAAAGTAAAAAAAAATGCTATGTGTTAGTACACTATGGAACAGTAACAAAGAGAGAAGGGAAAAATATAGCAAGTCAGTATTATTCATTAGGGTCTCACCTCTTCCTGCTCTGCTCTGTTGAGATCACACCTGGAGTACTGTATCTGATTTGGGGTTTCCAATTTAAGAGAGACAGGTATCTAGAGGAAAGAGTCCAGAGGAGAGCTACAAGGATGGTGAAGGGACCAGAACATCTCTCCTACGAGGAAAAACTGAGAGAACTGAGGCTGTTTAGTCTTGAGAAGAGAAAGCTGAGATGGCATCTTACCAATGTCTATAAATATCTAAGAGGTGGGTGTCAAGAGGAAGGGGACAGTCTCTTTTCAGTGTTGCCCAGTGACAGAACAAGGAACAATAGGTATAAGCTGGAACACAGGAAGTCCTTTACTCTGAGGGTGACAGAGCACTGAAGCAGGCTGCCTGGAAGGGTTAGGGAGTTTCCTTCTCTGCAGAATTTCAAAACCTCACTGGAGGAGCTCTCGTGTGGCCTGCCCTAGGTGATTCTGCTTTGGCAGGGGTTGGATCTGATCTCTCTTGATCCCCTCCAAACCCTAACATTCTATGATTAGAATGATGTCAAAATGCAAAATTTTGGAGACTTACAGTGGGATTTTATTTGTGTTACAAAGTGAAACGTACATCATAAGGAAAGAAGACAGTTTTATTTCCCAGTTTTATTTCCAGCTAAACAAATCTAAATATTTACATATTATAGAAGTGCCTGCAAAATGTTTCTAGAAGGTATATATCAAAACCAGACTCACCGCTTCATCATACTTCTGCTGCTGAATAAACAGTCTGATTTTCTTTAAAAAGCTGATCTGCTCAGAATCAGAAAGTGGTCTGTAAAAAAAATATACAGATATATTAATGTTTCTTCTTTTCACAAGCAAAGGGAGAGGCAGAAAACATTATAATTAAAAAAAAAAATTGACTCTGGAATGAAACGCAGCAATGTATTCTGATTTTCATTAGAGGTAATCGGAACTAATCCATTCCTCTACACTCATCTTCACACTTGTGTCAGTGCTGCTGCTGTCTAAATTATCCCAGGATCTCTCTGCATTAAGAGATACTTCTTTGATGTAGGTGTCCCCAGCTAATACTGCTGCAAATGATCTCCCTTGTGCATGCAAGAGTTAAGTGAATTAACTGATCTAATATTGTAAGCAGTTCGTAAGCCTGTCAGCAAGGAGGAATTTTTGAGGTTGCACACTAACAGTAGATGATGCCTAACAATCTTCTTGAAAAAATAAGAGCTTGTCTCCTGTTAAAAAGGGAGCTGTAAGCAGACTTCCCAGAGCAGGGGATAATGCAGTTACCTGGTTAGCCTAAGGTCAGTGATAAAAATATCTTTGATTTTAATGAATTTTATCAACAATAAATAACTTCTACAGTTCTTACCCTATGGAAAGTAGTAACAAGGAGAAATAAGTCAGCTCTTCCAACTTCTACTAAACAAAGGGAAAAAAGAGTGATTTTTCCTGCACCAGCTGAGTAAGTTACAAGCCACAATAGTCACTGTTGCTCTAGGCACCACAAGCAAGCTAGAGCGGCTCAAAATTTCCCAGGGGCTGACGAATGCATGGAGCAGTTTTTCATCACACTTTCCACAATACTTTCGTGACACAGCATCACCTCCTCAGCATCTCCAGCACATGACAGCCCAGTTGCATGCCTCCCTCCCTTGCACACACTCTTTCAGGTGCCTCACACACAACCACCACCATCATGTTTCAGGCTGTGCAAAATCAGATCCTCCCCTGGGGTCTCACTCCTGCTTGTCTAAATTAGCAGCAGGCACATTAGTGGTCACTCAGCTGAACCACAGGGGTAGATTGTATGTTACTACCACATGGAAATGCTCATTCCTGCAGTTTCCAAACAAACACTTGGGAACCACTTCTGCCTACAACTCAGAAGCAGTTGATACATAATCAACTGTTGAGCCCTGAAATATATTAACAGGATTTTGTGCTTGAACAACCTGAATTTTATTACCGATAAAATTCTGTTACTTTTTTTATACTGTCCCCTTTTGATACTGAATTCAGAGCACAGCAATGTTGTACTGCAGTCTTCTAAAATACTGGATGATAGGAACAGCAATGTATCTTACTCTTGAGAAGAGGAAATGAAGTAACTGTATTTTAAAACCACAGAATCACAGAAACATTCATCTTGGAAAAGCCCCCGAGGATCACCAAACCCAACCAATATTGCTACTCTGCAAGGTTCACCCTATACCATATCCTCAAGCACCACAGCCAAACAAATATCCAGGGTTCGTGACTCCACTGCTTCTCTGGGCAGCCCATTCCATTGCCTGACCATTCCTTCCATGAAAAAATTTTCCTAATAGCCAGCCTAAACCTACCCAGCATAGCTTGAGGCCACTCCCTCTAATTACCACTAATTACCTCTGAGAAGAGAGTTTGACTCTCTTTTCAATCTAGAAAAGAATCAAGGAATGGTATCTATAAACAGGAAGGGACAGGACCTGGGGAAAAGGAAGAAGGAAGCAAAATGTGATTACAAGGTGATGTGTTTGATCCCCTTGAGTGTGGAGGAATAACACAGGATTATAGAAAAGAGTTGAAAAAGAGCAGAGTGAGTGCTGGTTGCTCCCGCACTCACATGATGTGCTTGTGGAAGCCTACCTTACAGGTCCACAAGCCAAGGGCTACCAGCATGCAGCCAGCAAGTATACACCAAAGCTGATGACGAATAAAGCTTGAATCAGTTCTTCAAACAGGGAAATCAGACCCAACTATTGCCTCAAGAAAAGATATAACCCTCAAGTTTTGCTATTTCTTTTGGCACAGGAAAGGGAGCAAAGCACCAAAGCAAGGTGAGATTTTTCATCATATGTGGAGGTTAATAGGAAGAAAAGAAAGATCTTAGCTTTTAGGCAAGGATTTTTTAAAATCTGAAATTAAGCAGCTTTATTTAGGACTTAAATATATCCAAGACATTCCTATAGTCACTGTCTCATTTTTATTGTTTTACATGTAGTATTTTCTGAGAATTTTATCCTTGTCATATTCAATGCAAATTTTTTATAATCTAAAATTATCTTTCACTTTACATCTTTAATAATTTACATACCAACCCCTTAATTATCTTTTTCATCTCAATGAATCATTTTATTATTAATGAACAATACTCTTTACCTGTTCCTTCTTAGATGACACCAACTGGAGTCTCTGTACCATAGAGGGTGTAACAAAATAAATGGAGTTTTTAAAGAGTAAAGCTTCAGTAAGTCAAATTCAGAAGGTGATTATTTTCTCAAATGGGATTACCATTATCAGGTGCATTGTTCTTTTTCAACAGCTAACATTATATTACACAATTTACCTTACTTGCATATGAATGCTTTTTGAGATGCTGAATTTATCATTATCTACAGATTTTTTTCCCCAAAGTTTATGAATTCCACCAGAAATTCAGGACTTCCTATACAGTTGTATCAAAATGCAAGTTTCATTCTGAATGCAAGGGCTAATGGGGATCTTAGGTTTTGCCTCTGTATTAAGAAAAAGCTCAAAGAAGTGACCAGAGAACTTTTACATCTCACAGCAGACTAGAAGAGATTTACCAAATATGCTGATCTTTTGATTAAGGAATGAGTATAGTTCACCAGAAGCAGTTTCTCATCCATTGAGGACCCTGATCCAATTCCTAAAGCTGACAAAGTAGATGGGAGATTTGAAAGCAGCCCCTTGCTAGATGTAGCAGAATGTATAAAGAGATGAAGCTAAGCCATCAACGGAAGTGGAAAGTTGTCTATAGAAAGACTTTGGCAACTTTAGAAACAGGGATTCTAGAAAACCTACAAGACTCAACCAACCACAACAAAAAATTACTTCTGAGAAATTAAAACTTGAACTGTTCTTAGCACCACTCAATTTTAACTTAAGCTATTTAAAAAGTTTCAAATACAAGGCAGAGAGTGCTAGAAAAGAATTGTATCAGTTGCTTCCTTGTGTGGGAAATAACACAGTGCCAGAGGCACTACGATGTCAATCTATTCTAAAGGTCACTTGATGCACACATCCATGCAATTAATAGTAATGTACTTTTCATTATTAGAAAGACCCCTTAGTCCATACAGAAAATTAAGGTATATATGCATATACTCTTCCCAGATATCCATCACCAAGATCCAATTCTAACAAATTCAAGATCACAGCATCATAGAATTGTTAGGGTTGGAAGGATCATCTAGTTCCAAGACCCCTGCAATGGGCAAGGACCCCTCACACTAGATCAGGTTACTCAGAGCCCCATCCAGCCTGGCCTTAAAAGACCTCCAGGGATGGGGCTTTCACCACCTCCCTGGGCAACATGTTCCAGATGAACAGTCTTGAGCAATAAAATGCAAAGTCTTGTTTCATTGCAAAAAAATACCTGTTCTATTAATTAACATGCACACACAAATAGAATTCATTAGTGGACTCAGCTCTGTCTTCCTGTTTTCTTGAAGGTACTGTAAAACATATACATTATAAAATATAGTACTCTAAGGTTTATCTGAAGAGGAAAAACAAGAACTGTCCTGGTCACATACAACATGCACTCACAGGAACATCAGGATTCTATAGGACTTCAGATTACATTCTTTAGAGAAAACAGGGGTGGTTCTAGAAGACTAATTTTGGTTTCCAAGATGGCTATTGGAGATTAATTTCCTAGTTCCAGACAGAAATCCTGGCTTCATCCATCAATAAACATAATTAATTATGAATCAAAACAGCTAGGGTAATCATGAAAATGCTTGTACAATATCCCTCCTGAGATGTTAGCTACCCTTGTTTTAGGTCTACCTGACAACATTAATCCTTCCAACATATCATTCACACTTCATATAAGCCAAACTATTTGACAGTACTAACAATAAAACTGTGATGAAGTACATTCACCGTAGCAATGTCAAGAGGACCTTTCTTTGGCCAGTGAGTCTTAGGCAAATAGGCAAACCAGATCCAAGTACTGCCTCAAGAAAAGATGTAAACTTCAACTTCAATGAGTCTTGTTTATTATCACAGTACTGAAATTATCATCCCAAACGGCACAGGTAGTATGGTGCAGTCACACCAAGATATAAAAATCTTGGAACAGAAAGAGATGTCTTACAAGTACATCTATAGCCAACACTTGTTAATTTTATTATGCCTGGTTATTTGGGTAATGATTTATAGTCCTTTTATAATAAATGTCAATGAGTTCTGCTGTGAGAAACAACCCCTTAAGATCTGTAGTAGTTTAACATTTTAAATGATGCATTTTAATAAGGAAGCATCACAGACCTGCAGATGCAAGACATAGAGAAAGGCTGACAGCTTTGCCTAGCTCACTGTCAGATGAAAACAAATTTCTTTCAGCTGCTTCTGTCCCCTGTTCAGCTGTCCCTGTCCCAAACTCCAGGGACCTGACTACTGTCAGCTGATGCACATCTACACCCTTCATCACTGCTTTTCATATAATCAACGAGGTTGGAAGAGACCTCCAAAGATCATCCAGTCCAACCTATAACCCAGCCCTATCCAATCAATTAGACCATGGCACTAAGTGCCTCATCCAGTCTTTTCTTGAACCCCTCCAGGGACAGTGATTCCACCCCCTCCCTGGGCAGCCCATGCCAATGCCAATCCCTCTCTCTGTGAAGAACTTCCTCCTCATATCCAGCCTGTACCTCCTCTGGCACAGCTTGAGACTGAGTCCCCTCGTTCTGTTGCTGGTTGCCTGGGAGAAGAGACCAACCCCACCTGGCTACAACCTCCCTTCAGGTAGTTGAAGACAGCAATGAGGTCACCCCTGAGCCTCCTCTTCTTCAGATGAAACAACCCCAGCTCCTTCAGCCTCTCCTCACAGGGCTGTGCTCCAGGCCCCTCAACAGCTTTGTTGCCTTTCTCTGGACACATTCCAGTCCCTCAACATCTCTCTTGAATTGAGAGGCCCAGAACTAGACACAGTACTCAAGGCATGGCCTGACCAGTGCTGAGTACAGGGGAAGAATAACCTCCCTTTTCCTACTGGCCACACCGTTCCTTATACAGGCCAGGTTGCCATTGGTTCTCCTGGCCACCTGGGCACACTGCTGCTCATGTTCAGCAGCAGAGAAACCCAGCAAGGGATCATTGCCCAATACCCATCTCACCTCTCTGAGTAATGCCTGCTGGTCCCTTAATTCTCTGCTCAGCCTGATTGGTAGTGGGGTGAAGCTGTGTTTGTTGCTTAGCCTTTTCCATTTCCTAACTTTCTAAGTCTCTAAATGCGTCCATAACATCCTGTTGAAGAGTTCCCTATTGAATTAGAACCTGTAAATAAATCTAAACTAGTTTTGTCATAGTTTTGGGGGTAGGGCTTTCAGGAAAATAATTCTATTTTTATAATTTCTGCCTCAGCCACATGAATTCCTTGCCTCCATGACACCTACAAGGCCTAGCAACATCCTTAAACTCTTCCTGGGATACCTCCCTTTTTTTTCAAAGTTGATACACCCTCTTTTTTTTTCCTTAATGCCTTTATAAGATCCTTGCCCATCCAGTCAGGCTGTCTCTCTCATCAGCTTATCTTGTGGCACATTGGGACAGCCTGTTTCTGCACCTTCAAGAGTTCTTTCTTGAAGTAGGCCCAGCCTGCCTGGACCCCTTTGTTTTTAAGGGCTGTTTCCCAAGGAACTTTCCAAGTTAGTCCTTTAAATAAGCCCAAATCTGCCCTTTGGAAGTCCAGTGTGGAGGTTTTTTTGATGCCCCTCCTGGTTTCACCATATATTGAAAACTCTGTAATTTCTTGGTCACTTTGCCCATCAGAAAAAACAACTCCACACTAAATATTGTGCATCCTATAATCCTTTGAAGTGTGGCAAGACTTGCAGAAGACATAGTGATCACATTTCTATGACCCATATCCAGCAGCAAATCAGAAGCAGCTCTTCAGCAGACTTCAGTCTTTGATATTTTCATATTGGCTGTTTAGGGAATGGGGAGAAAAGGACCAACTCCTCCTGCTGACACAAAGCAAAAAAAGCTGTAGTAGTATACAAACCTAGATATACATCTCTTAAACCTCTTGATAGCCTTAAGATGGATCAATGCCACCTGAATAAAGCCTGCTAGGATTTAGTATGGGCTACCTTCTCCTGAACACTACATAAGGCAGAGCTGCTCACAGTCTTTGCTATGACATTTATAACTCCAAAACTGTTTACAGTAAAAGAGGTATCAGACTGCCACTGTCCAAACAACTCCTAGAACTTCTGCCAAAAGGCTAAGCAATCACAGGTTCTTGACCTCTTATCCAGAAAGAGTGTCCCTGGCATATTAGTAATTTGCAACCTCAAAAAAAAAAGTCTCTCAGGTTAATGTTGCCCCTCTCATCATGAAGATGTTCTGCTATCATAATCTCTCAGAGAAGCGAAGGCCTCTGCCACCCACCCCCATCCTCCTGCCACTTGGGTGCTGAGGAGGGCATCTCAGTGTCTTCGTGCTCTTGCCATGGGAGAAAACTACCAGGAACAGAAGCAACTGAATATGTTCACGCTTGGTTGCCACACATCTCTCTCTGACAAGGCCATACTTAAGGGGAAAGTGGGTTTCCAGTCCAGCAATTCTGCAGTCAGCTGAAATGGTACTTATAGGACCTACTATTACTGCTTTGATCTACATCAATACTGCTGGAAAAATGGCATCTTGAAAGGGCAGAATGTAAGAAAGGTCTGATGTTTTCACAGGGCTGCTACTGAAAACTTATCCAAGTAATCAAACAATACTTTCAAAGCCTTGTTCAGAGTAGCAACAGACTTCAAACAGTCTCCCACGACAGGTCACTTCAAATACCCCCACCTACGACACAAGACAGCACCTCAGGAAAGCATCAGGTAGATAATGGGAGAGTGGAGATGCAGATCTTTCACTGAATACTATGAATTTAGCAGAAACATAATTGCATATTTTTCCTGTTCCACATCAAATTCACCCATGTGAGTGCAAAGACTGGATATTAGTGGCAGTAAAATCATAAATTAACCTAACTTCATCATACTGTTGTTTGTTTTGAAGGTATGGTAGCAGCAGAATTTAATGCACACTCTAAAACCTTCTCACTTCTCTATCAACAGCAGAAAATTATCAGAAAGAAGTCATGAATCAATCAGAAAAACATGGAAAAAATTACCAAATATTACAAAAGCAACAACATAGAATCATAGAATGTTAGGGGTTGGAATGGACCTCCAGAAATCATCCAGTCCAACCCTCCTGCCAAAGCAGGATCACCTAGTGCAGGTCAGACAGGAACACATCCAGATAGGTCTTGAAAATCTCCAGAGGAGACTCTACAGCCTCTCTGGGCAGCCTGTTCCAGTGCTTTATCACCCTTAAAGAAGTTTTTCTTCACGTTGAGGAGTCATCAAGGATTGGACAAACCTCTAAGACCACCAAGTCCAGCCATCGACACAGCAAATCTCTTACTCCTGTCACAGCTGAGAGAAGGAGAACTTGGCAGCCTGCACACAAGTAACCCCAGCAGTGACAGCAGGGCTGGTGTGGTTTTATCAAGTGGCAGCGCCTGGAACCATGACGCTTACTTACTGTTGAATTTCCTGTGAAATACAGACTACACAATGCTACTGTGGCCAATGATCAGGGGAAAAAATGTTACAGTTCTAAAGACTTCACCAAATTACAGAGTTACATCAACTGTAATAGCCAGAAGCTGATTCTTCCCATTTCAAAATGTGTTCCAGTTGTTCAGATGTGACTACACACAAGGAATTGTTTTACTGTACCCACTGAAGACAGACTGAAAGCACACCCTGAGAGATGATAACTCTGAATATGTTTTGGCTTTGATCAAAGAGTGAAGTTTCAAAAATTAAATTATTTAGTGGGTAACAGATCCTTGATCTGCTTAGATGGCCTGAATTTTGTATTGCTTACAACAATGTATTTCAGCTAAGCTACTAAAATGGGCAAGTCCTACAAAACCTGATTTTTATAATTCAGAAGCGAGAGATATGTAGTTAACAGACAGAATTAGAGTGATGTTTTTAGTGTGCTAAAGCTGTGCTTATTAAAAGAAAAGCTACTCCAGACAAACCTGCACCAAAGGGTTCATTACAGCTTCTTAAAGCCAGTGCCCTCATTCCCTCTCCCAACTTATCTACTCTCTTTTCCCCTGTTAATTCACCACCAGGAATTTCAGTCTTGGAGTGTCTAAATATCAGGTAGATTTTGGGTTTTAGGTTTTCTGACTACCATGTTAGACTGTAAGTCAGGCAGTCTAGCTGTAGAGTTGTACTCAGTTACCTTTGCAAGCTTTGGGTTTTTTTTTCCTTTTAAGGAGCATTAGAAAGCATCACTCCATGCATCAGGCACTCAAAAATATATTAAAGGATTAAGAAAGTCAGCAAAAGGCTGCTAGCCTAAGTTCTGAGAATCTTGCTCTTTAAAAGCCTAATGGAGGGAGGGGACACAGGCTTCCAAAGGACAAAGACAGCAAAAAGAGTGGCACACCGCAAAACCCTACCAGTACATTTATGCTTTTGTATTCAGATTTACAAACATGCAAAGGAGGAAGCCCTGGGACATCACTGAAGTGGTCTGACTACTAATGGTCTTATCCCAGACTGTCGTGTCCTAGGAATTAAAATAGCCTTTTAATGTTCAGAAATCGGTGTCCTTGATGCAGCATATACACAACAGCAAAGTGCCTTAGGATATTTATGTAAATCCTTTAGATAACAGAGATGAGAGAAAAAGGAACTCAGGCAAGCTAACTGCCAGCTGCCAATTCACTGAACAGAGAAACAATTAAGATAACTGGGCTGCACATAGCAGATTTGCATGCAAACGACTACAGCCAGAGCTGCCAACAACCAAGAGGCAAGGAGGGAGGAGGCCATGCTCTGAAGCAGTCCCTCCGGCCCACTCAAAGCAGAACTGGGAAACCGTAAGCAGGGATCTAGCACGGGCAGGGCTTGTGCCTAGAGAGCCAGCAGGATATAATGCAGCAGCCTTGGAAACTCCATAATAAGCGTTGTGTTTAGAGAAGGATGGATTTGGTGAGAGACAAATCCCCTTGTGTTACAGCCAGTCCTGAGATTAGAGGGGCTAGAGGCAGCTGAACTCATCTCTTAAGACATATGCCAATTATTGCTGTGACCACAGGCCTGACACCAGATGCACAAGCAGCCTGCCTGCTGTAGGTCTGGCAGCACTCAAAAGAGGCAGTCGGGTGCTCAAATAGCATAGTTTATTCATGTGCAACACACAGAGGTTCTTTAAGACTGCCAGTGATGACTGCACTAAACTGCAGGATAGCTCTGTAGCTCTGAAATACCATTGCAATCACACATTCCCTCTCCCAGGGCAGCACTCAGTGTAGTGCAGAGCACAAATCTTACCAAAAGACATCCTTTTTGTGGGGGGAACAAACCTGTCAATCTGTTCCTGCCCTTTGGCACTGAACTCTCTATCTCCTCCAAATAAGGTATGAGATTTGGGTAACATTTGTACCTTGTTATGCACTATAGTGCAGAGTGCATGGGTGAGACTGTGGTCAAACATTCATTCCTGGTGGTCAAACAGTTGTTCCTCTATCATTTCTTGGTCTGGTGTAACTCCTCTGGTCAACAGCACTGCAAGGGGTTAGTAGAAGAATGGAATGGAGGGCTTCTGCCTTGCCTCTTCCATTCTCCCTGCTGCCATGGAAACACAGACCATCAGGTCTCCGCCCAGCCTCTGTGTCTGCTCTGCCATGCATTTACCAGAAACACTGACTTGGGTAATATTCCACTGCTTTATGCTTTCAACAATAGGGAAGATGAAGATCCTTGAAGGAAAGGAAATCACAGGACCTTAGAGGTTGGAAGGGACCTCCAGAGATCGAGTCCAACCCCCCTGCCAAGGCAGGATCCCCTAGGCTAGTCCATACAGGCACACATCCATGTGGGTTTTTAAAGTCTCCAGAGAAGGAGACTCCATAACCTCCCTGGGTGTTGTGGTTTGGGAGTTTCCCCACACCAGATTAACCAAACTAACTCAGCCAGCTGGAAGTTAAAGGAATGAAGCAGCCTATTCCAGTGCTCTGTCACACTCACTATAAAGAAGTTTCTCCTCATGTTGAGGTGAAACCTTCTATGTTCAAAGTTGTAGCCATTGCTCTTTGTCTTATTGCTGCTGACCACCAAAAAGAGATTTGCCCCAGCCACTCGACACCTACCCCTCAGGTATTTGTACCCATTGGTGAGATCTCCTCTCAGTCTTCTCCAGACTAGAGCCCCAGGGACTTCAGTTCTCTCTTCACAGAGGAGATGCTCAAGTGCCCCACTCATCCTCTTGGCTCTCCACTGGACTCTTTCCAGCAGGTCCCTGTCTCTCCTGAACTGCGGAGCCCAAAATTGGACACAGTATTCCAGGTATGGTCTCACTAGGGCAGTGTAGAGGGGAAGAAGAAATGCCCTGTTTCTAAAGTCTCTTCTACTTCAGCAGTGCAGGGGCCATGTGCTGACTGTAAATCACAACTCCTTCACCTCTGCAAAACGTGTGATGGATTTATGTCACGAGTCGGAGCTGGCTCTAGATGTCTGCACTGTTCTGCATCTGTAATGCTGTGCCACTGGTCTGCTTCTGGTCCACAATGTCAGGTGCCAAACCTAAAGCCCAGCTATCATTTTTCAGCTGCTTGCATTCAAAGCAGGCAACACACACTGTATTTTGGCAGCTGTTTCACAGCTGGGCTTTATGGCCACGGAAACATGTGTTTGGCCAGGATCCCTGTACCAAACCAAACAAAGAGATCATCTTGCATGAAGGACTCAGTGATGCACATGACAGCCAATCTCAGCAGGCCCAGGCCTGTGCTGCCCATCCAGCATAGCTCCACGCTGTGCTGCACAGACCCTTGGCTGCAGGACAGACACAGCACCTTGCAGAGTCTGCAGGCAGCTCCCACTCCCACTGCAGGCCTGTCCTCATCTTTACCTGGAACTGCAGCAAGAAGTTCTCATGTGAACCTCTTCTCTATTTGACAGTAGAAAAGATTACTAGAGATGATTTATTACAAGCAAATAATGTAATAGCTTGAATGACCTAAAAAAAAGGAACCTCTCCACGGACAGGATCTGTACAGCGCTATAGCAGAACACATCTCAGTGAGACTTGGACAAACTGGGAGCTGGTCAAGGAGGAACCTAATGAGGTTCCACAAGGGTAAGTGCAGAGTCCTGCACCTGGGAAGGAATAATAAATTGCACCAGGAGGTGATCTGCTGGAGAGCAGTCCTGTGGAGAAGGAGCTGGGAGTTTGATGGACAAGCAGCTATCCATGGGACGGCAATGTGCCCTTGTGGCCAAGAGGGCCAATGGGATCCTGGGGTGCATTAAGAGGAGTGTGGCCAGCAGATGGAGGCAGGTTCTCCACCCTCTCTGACTCTGCCCTGGTGAGACCTCACTTGGAATATAGCATTCAGTTTTGGGTTCCCCAGTTCAGGAGGGACATGGACCTGCTCAAGATAAGAGTCCAACAGAGGGCTAAAAAGATGATTAAGGGCCTGGAGCACTGCCCTGTGAGGAGAGGCTGAGGGATCTGGGGCTTTTTGATCTGGTGAAGAGAA
>VWYK01055406.1:0-37223 GCA_013399775.1 Semnornis frantzii
CCCTTTGGAGCCCTGCTTTCCTCTCTTTTGTTTCTCTCTCTCTAGGCAAATAGAACCCTTTGGAGCCCTGCTTTCNACAGCTGAGGTGCAAGGGAATTGTGTGCCTCAGCCCTGAACTCATGATGAAAACAGTGGCAAACAGAACCCTTTGGAGCCCTGCTTTCCTCTCTTTTGTTTCTCTCTCTCTAGGCAAATAGAACCCTTTGGAGCCCTGCTTTCCTCACTTTGTTTCTCTCTCTCTAGGCTAAGAGCCAGTTCAAGCGGCGATCCACAGCCAACAATGTGGAGATTCACATCCCAGTTCCAAACGATGCTGACTCCCCCAAGTTCAAAACCACTGTGGGAAGTGTCAAATGGGTTCCAGAGAACAGTGAGATTGTCTGGTCCATTAAATCTTTCCCAGTAAGTGTTCTCTTTATCACCTAACAGTCTCAACAGTTGCTTAAGTGCTCAGATTCTGCCCAAAGCAAAGTTTAATAGCATCAGACAGGTAGTGCTGGTTTCTTCCTCCTCTTTTCCCTTGGAAGAAGGCTTGGAGCTTGCTGAGAGAGGTTTCAGACACTGATGTTTGGAGGTTTATTGGGTTTTTACTGGGATCATTCTTCAGAACTGGCTTAGGGAGCAGAGATTTCCCTTTGTCAAAAAGTGTCTCAGAGAGGCAGTGCTGCAGACAGGGCAAATCCAGGCCATCTGAGGGCTCTACACCTTGGCATCAGGATTTGCTCCTACAAGGACAGGCTGAGAGAATGGGGCTTTTGTCAGCCCATAGCAGAGGTGCTCCAGCCCTGGAACCCACTGGTGGTGTTGGGAGGTTTTCTTGTTTCATGAAAAAGAAAAAGAATAAATAATTGTCCTTTTGGGTAGGGTGGAAAAGAATACCTGATGAGAGCTCACTTTGGACTGCCAAGTGTTGAAGCTGAAGATAAGGAAGGAAAACCTCCCATCAGTGTGAAGTTTGAGATTCCATATTTCACCACTTCAGGAATCCAGGTTAGTAGTTGAAAACAGAAATGTTGATGAGTGCCCATGCTGAGCTCTCCAAACACAACTGTGTCTCACTTTCTTGGTGATTCTCTCCAATGTTATCCACAAAACTCTTTGATCAGAACCAGATTTTCTTTTTCTACAACTTTTCAAAACAAACAAAGGCAAGTTGCAGAGTGCTGCACCTGGGCAGGAATAACCAGGGGTGAGCTGGAAAGCAGCTCTGTAGAGAACAGCCTGGGAGTGCTCTGGGACAAGTTCACCATGAGCCAATAATGTGGCCAAGGAGGCCAATGGCATCTGGGGTTCATTATGAGGAGTGTGACCATCAGGTCAAAGGAGATTCTCCTCCCCCTCTGCTCTGCCCTACTGAGTCCTTATCTGGAGTTCTGGATCCACTTCTGGGCTCCTCAGTTCATGAGAGACAGGGAAATAGTGGAGAGAGTCCAGTGGAAGCTACAAAGGTGCTGAGGGGCCTGGAACAGCTCTGAGGAGGAAAGGCTGAGAGCCCAGGGGTTGTTGAGCCTGGAGAAGAGCAGCCCCAGAGGGGATCTGAGCAGTGCTTAGCAAGAGCTAAAGGAGGCCAGACTCTACTCATTAGACTAGGGGCAATGGGCACAAGCTGGAAGCCAGGAGGTTCCATCTGACCAGGAGGAGAAACTTGCTTGGCATGAGGGTGCTGGAGGCCTGCAGCAGGCTGCTGAGAGGTTGTGGAGTCTCCTCTGCAGCGCTTCCAACCCCCCCTGGGCATTGTGCTCCTGGGCAAGCTGCTGTGGGTGCCCTGCTGGAGCAGGGGGCGTTGGACCTGCTGAGCTCCAGAGGTCCATTCTGACTCCAGCATGCTGGGATTGTGTGAAATGCTGCTTGGCTGACAGGGGAGACTTCAGTGACCTCTCTTTCCAGGTTCGCTACTTGAAGATCATTGAGAAGAGTGGGTACCAGGCACTGCCCTGGGTCCGCTACATCACCCAGAACGGAGGTGAGTGACTGCCCATCCCCCTGCAAGTGGGGTTTGTTTCTGCTGCAGCAGCCTCCAAACTGAAAACACACAAACCCACTTTGTCTGTATTCCTGACTACTGAACTCTGCAGTTTAGCTACACCTTAGATTAAGATGTGCTGCTTCTGGTGTCTTAACGAGCAGGACAGGTTGGTGATGCTGTTCCAGGATCTGGGAATTGGCATCCAGGGAGGCTTTTGGAGTGCCACTTCAGAAAGACATTGGTCATGTTTCAGTCTGCAAGCTCTGAGATGTGCAAGACACTGGGAGGCTGTTAGCAAAACAAAAGTGGTGGCATTTGGTTGGGGTTTGGTTGATTTGGGGGTTGTGGTGGTTGAGTTGGAGGTTTTTGGTTGGTTGGGTTTTTTCTAGGGGGGTGGTAGTAGTGTTTTGGGGTTTTTTTTCTTTTCTTCTTGTTTCTCTAATCTCACTTGTTCTGCCATGGAGGCCTGGCTGCCTTCAGTTCCCTTCACCAGCCTCAGAGCTCATTGTCATGGCCATCCTGAGCACACATCTGGCTTTATTTGACATCAGTTCATTCCACTCCTTCCAGTATCTGAAGGGGGCCTACAGGAAGGCTGGGGAGGGACTATTGACAAGGTCTTGCAGTGCCAGGACAAGGGGCAAAGGTTTGGACTGGATGCTAGGAGGAAGCTCTTTACAGTGAGGGTGGTGAGACACTGGCACAGGTTGCCCAGAGAGGTTGTGGAGCAGCTCTTCTGTGCTCCACAACCTCCCTGCAGGTGTTCAGGACCAGGCTGGATGAGGCCTTGAGTAACCTGTACTAGTGGGAGGTGTCCCTGCCTATGGCAGGGGGTTGGAACTGGATGATCCTTGAGGTCCCTTCCAACCTTACCATTCTATGACCTGCTACCTCTAGTGAGACCAAAAAAACCCCCAACCCTAATGTACTAAAACTGGAATTTTGGCTTTTTTCCCCTCCCCCTTTCCAGATTACCAACTTCGAACACAGTAAACCACCTCAGGAGCACCACAAACAGAACTTCAGGCCTCCAGTTTCGTTTGCAGAAGCTTCTGTGGTACTGAGAGCTGTGAATGTCATTGCCAAGGGTCTTTGTTTCTGCAATCTTGGGGTTGAAAGGAGAAAGATTGGATCCAAATTTCCTCCTTTTCAGTAAGGTGTTCTGAGCATCCGAACCATTAGTATTGATTGTGTGAATATTTATTTCATTCTTAGAATTTGCTGATCTTGCTGCTAAGTGCTAATGACAGTAGGGGAGTAGTGGTTTACCTTGAGGAGCCAGGAGGACAAGGATGAACCTCGGGAATGTCTTGTTGCTGATGCCTTGTCTGTTACATTGGCAGCGTTTTCTAGTGTTGATGTTTTAGGATCTCTACAGGCAGTTGGCAGCTTCGTGCTACAAATTAGGGAGATAATTGTGCAATTGAGTATTTGACTGCTGAAGACTTTAGCTGGATTTATCCCCAAGGTATTTATTTTTCTTTGTTGGTTTTTTTTTTAGGGCATATGGGTGCCTTAACTCATTCAAAACTCTGTTAACTTAGCAAAATTTACAGCTCATGAGTTAAAACTATTTGAACACCCTCCCCTTGCCCCTCCCCCCCAAAAAAAGTACTAATTGCTCTTTTTTTTTTTTTGCCTGGTTTCAAACCAATTAACCTTGACAGAATTCCAGTGATGGGTTTGGAAACAAAAATCTGGGGCTGTTATAAGTCTTAACTTGAAAATGAGAGCTCATGGAAGTAAATTTCTCTGGGAACATCATGGATGATTTAGTTCAGGTTTGTCAGGATGCAGACTGAAGGGTTTCAACCTTTTGGAACCTCCCAGGGCATGGGCACCCAATGCCAGTGTACCCCCAGGGCATGGGCACCCAATGCCAGTGTACCCCCAGGGCATGGGCACCCAATACCAGTGTACCCCCAGGGCACAGACACCCAATGCCAATGTACCCCCAGGGCATGGGCACCCAATGCCAGTTGACTGGGTGTGCATTTAATTGATAATTCAATTGCAAACTGTAATAGAGAGGCATAAAACCTCAGTTTAACTTAATTATTAACAAAAAGGCCAAACCAATTTGGTTACTAAGCAAAAAAAAGGCCAAACCAATTTGGTTACTAAGCAAAAAAAGATTAAACCAATTAAACAAAAAACAAAACAAAGACCAAACCATTTCTGGATGAAATTTAGTAGGAAGAGTGAAGGGTTTGTTATTATTTTGCCAGCTAATAGTAACGAACTCCAACCTCTTCCTGCAAATCCATTCTTGTTTGGGAAGAGGCTGCTAAAAACAGAGTTGCCATATTTTTCCCACTTTGCCTTTGTGTTAATTTAGGGCAAATATTTCCTTTTCTTCTCTTCCTGCTAAAGCTCACTAGAACTGTTCAGCTTTTTTTGCCCTGTGGGGGATGCTTGCTTGCTCTTGTTTGTAAACAACTCTCACTACACCTCCCTGGCAGAAAGGATAAAGTGCTCAGAATGTTCTACTTTAAGGTATTCCTGTTTTGGTTTGTTTCTCCTTTACAGGCTGTTCCATTTTTGTTGCAGTAAGCCAAGGCTGCCATGGGTGTGCATAGTTCTGTGTGAAGCTGGCAGCAAAACTTGGACGGTTATCAGTATTTCCTTTTCTTCTTTGAAACAGTTGTTTTGGTTTTTTTTAAACAGACTTTTTTTCAGACTGCTTTGGTTTGAATTTAGTGCTCCTGACAGGTGCTAAACTTAAAACCATCAAAATCCAGTGAGCACTGGCTGCAAGCTTCTTCACACTGCTCCGGTGAAAGGGGCCTGGACTCTCCCAGAAGGCTGAGGAGGGATTTTAGTCCCTGCTCAATCCTTGTAGGCCACATTTGTGTATAGAAAAAACCCCAAAAACTCAGTTCCCCTCAGAGGCAGCTGCTGTGGTTTCAGGAAGATCTGCCTCAGAAAGGGTTGAGAGCCAAAGGGATGGAGGCAGTGACTAGCTGGTTAGGCAAGGGTAGGTGTGGACACAGGTTGTGGGCTAAGGTGGTTGTATTTTTGTCACCCATCAAGCTTGATGTTGAAACAAATTAAATCCTCTTGTCCAAAACTTCGGTTCCACTGCTCATTTCCATTTGAACAATTAAGGTTATGACTGGACTGAACATTTTTATATTAAAACTGTACCTGGTTGACAAATCCCTTTCTGCTGCCTCTCCTTTCAAGTGTTTGAAGTCTTTGCCTGTCAAATGTGACTCAGCAACAGCTTCATTTGTCCTGGTGAGGGTTGGATCTTGCAAACCAGACCAGTGTTTTCTCACGTTTTGTTGCAGTTTGACTCTGTTTTGATGATAGGACATCAGCTCTGCTTGTCCAGGAAGTAATAAAGGCTAAAATGTCCGCTTGGAATCAGCTGCATTGCACTTGTTCTTTTCTCTGTTTGATCTACAGCAAGTGCTAGCCCTTGGGTACCCTCAGCTGTCCTAAGAAGAGGCTTGGATAAGCTGCTAAGTATTCATATTCCTGAGCTGTTAGAAAAGCAAAGATTTGGTCAGGTATTTAGCTGCTGTTCTCTGCAAAGCTGCACCCTAATGTTTATATCATTAGCACCCTCTATGGTGAAGCGCTAAAAATACCTGCAGTGCTGGGTTCAGTTCTGGGCCCCCCACTTCAAGAAAGACAGGAAAATTTCACTGGAGAGTCCAGCAGAGGCTGTGAAGATGCTGAAGGACCTGGAATATTTTTGAGGAAGAAAGGCTGAGAGCCCTGAGGCTGGAGAAGGGCAGCCTGAAAGAGGATATCTCAATGCTCAGCCAGAGGTAAAGGGTGGGGGGGCAAGAGGATGGGGCCAGACTCTTCTCAGTGGTGCCCTGGGATAGGACAAGGGGCAGCAGGCACAAACTGGAACCCAGGAAGGTGAGGTCTCCTGTCAGCCTCTTCTCCAAGGCTGAACCACCCCAGGTCCTCTGGTCCTTCCAACTCTGTTCTTCAGACCCTTCATCAGCTCTGTTGCACTTCTCTGGACCCACTCCAGCCCTTCGATGTCCTTCCTGGCAGTTAGGGACCCAAACCTGAACCCACTACCCAAGGGGTACAGGGACAGCATGACTTCCTTACATCATTCCTGATCCAGGCCTGGATGCTTTACTGCTTTGTAAGCCTCTTTGGAGAGGCATATTACCAAAACCTCTAGAAACATTCAGTGAGTAGCCTGGAAAGTGATTTTTATTATTTTTGAAAAATGGAATGTTTCACTAACAAAAACTTTCTGAAGTGATGTTTGACCAAGAGCACATTACCAAAAAAAAAAAAATAAAACCAACGGAAGAGAAACCCAAACTGGATGTAGGATTTGGCTACAGTGTGGCAGCAAATCTTCCTTTTTTTGTTTTGTAATCACAAACTGAAGTTGTCCCTAAGTTAATAAAATTCACCACCATTGTCATCTGGCATTAAAAAAAATAGAGATATGTCTGTACAGAGAGGCTCAGTAGCGCCGGGCGAAGCGAGCGTCGGTGCCTCTGTTGGGCCGCTCCTGCCCCGCAAACACTCCCTGGATTCCGCTGCCCTGCATCATCTGGCTCTGGTTTCCCACTTGTGTGAAGCCTCCCCGCCTGCAAAGGACACCAAACAAAGGGAGAAGTGAATGCCTGCTGGGAATCTGGGAAAGGAGGCTTTGGCAGAGCTCCAGCATGAGTCCTGGGCTCCGAGACAGGCAAAGATCTCAACGCCAGAGCCATTCGCTGCTTGCCAAGGAATGGGAAGGACAAGCTGGAAGTCATCTCTTACACAGCTGACACAGGAATTTTTCCCTTCTGGATCAGTCAACTATTAGAAAAGCATTCCAAGTACTCTGACAAAGCTTCCTACCCTGATATCCCTCCTTGATTCCTCACATAGCCTGGTCCTGACTGACCAGGCATGCTTCTGTCACCACCTGATTTAAAATTAATGAAAGAGGAAGGGAGGAGGGAGGCAGGCAGGCAGGCAAGAGGAGCAGGGAGGGAGGGGAGGCAGTCAGGCAGGCAAGAGGAGCAGGAAGGATAAAGGAGAGGAAAGAAAACCAGGAGAAAGAGGAAAAAAACCCAAGACTCCAGCCTCCCTGCCAGAGCAGGATCACCTAGGGCAGGTCAGGCCACATAGAAATCCATCCAAGGGGGTTTTGAAAGTCTCCAAAGGAGACTCCACCACCTCTCTGGGCAGCCTGCTCCAGGCCTCCAGCACCTTCACCATAAAGAAGTTTCTCTTCACGCTGAGGTGGAACCTCCTGGGTTACAGTTTGTACCTATCAGCTTTGTCACACTGCTTCCACTGTCACCCTTCAAAGGTTCACTGAGTGCTAAGAGGGGAAGAAGCCCCAGTCCCTCCTTTGCTGGGCACTGACCGGGTCTGGGGGGGTATCCCCCTCCCTTCACTCATTCTTCTGTCAGAGCCATAACCACTCCAGGTGTCCCGCGAGTGCCGTTCGGGCCCTCCGTGGCGCTCGTCTGGGTAGTGCTGGAAGGCAAACGGCAGAGTCAAGCAAACAGCACAGGCTTTACTCCAGGAATGCAAACAATCAGTTCCTCAGAGGCTGCCTGTCAGAAAATAAGCCAGCAACTGTGTCATTTTTCATACTGGTTCCAGGTTCTGTGTGGCATTCACTTTATTTCACAGCACAGACCCAGCTCTGCTCCTCGGAGGGCCAATCACAAAATCATTTAGGTTGGAAAAGACCTTCAAGGTCACCAAGTCCAACCATTAACCTTGCCCTGCTAAGTCCACCACTAAGCCATATCCCCTAGCACCACTCCTACACAGCTTTTAAATGCACCCAGGGATGGTGACTCCACCACTGCTCCAGTGCAGCCTGTTCCAGTGCCTAACAACCCTTTCAGTGAGGAAGTTTTTTCTAATGTCCAACCTAAAGCTCCCCTGGTGCAGCTTGCAGCCACTGGAAATCTTTTTGTTTGGCAGGGTTTTCACAAGGTGGATTTTTTTGGTTTGATTTGGGTTATTTTAAGGTTTGCATTGTGGCTCCAGAGCTTTGGTTTTTACACAGAACATCTTCATAGTTCCTTCTTCACTTCAGAAATGAAAGGTTTCAGATACCATTGTGGCACTGCTTTACACTGCTGTCTTTTTTGTCCCCTAGTGCCTTGCTCCACAAGCTATTTTCTACAAGTATTGTTATTAATAAAAATTGTAAGTAATATTTTTTATTTTAATAACTATTTTTAAATAGTATTTTTAATTTTACTGTTGTTATTATTGATGACACCAGTCAGTTTCTACAATCAGAGGAGATCCCTCAGCAGTTAAAGTGCAAAATACTACAGCAACTATTTGTAACAGACACCCCAGACTGGTGCTGGTCAGCCTGGAGAAGAGAAGGCTCCAGGGAACCCTTAGAGCTGCATTTCAGCATCTGAAGAGGACCTACAGGAGAGCTGGGAAGGGACTTTTTACAAGAGCTTGTAGCAACAGGATGAGGGCAATGGTTTGAAACTGGAGCAGGGGAGATTTAGGTTGGACATCAGGACAAAGTTCTTCACAAGGAGTGTGGTGAAATACTGGAACAGGTTGCCCAGGGAGGTAGCTAAGGCTGCATCCATGGAGACATTCAAGGTCAGACTTGATGTGGCCCTGGGCAGCTTGATCTAGCTGGAGGTGGACAAGAAGACCTCTGAGGGTCCCTTCCAACCCAATGCAATCTGTGAATGGTTAACCAGCAAAATTTTATTGCTACCTACCAGCCTGAAAAGATGCCATACAAGATGCCAAACTCCCATCACTTGGGAGGTTTCCCCTCAGCCCAGATCTGTGGTTACCACCCTAGCAAGTGGATAACTCAGTAACCATTAACACACTGCACCCATTAGCGAGCAAAACCAGACTCTGCTTGAACTGCTGCTCAGTTTAAACCCAGTGGTGGTGGAAGTTAAGAACTGAGGAGCATACACAAGGTTCTTTCTGCTTTGGGGTTGGTTTGTTTGGCTTTTGAAATGAAGCAGCTGTTTGGGTGTAACTTACCTGCCCATCTCGATCTGGGAGTCCTCTCGAACCGTCTCTTCTGGAACAAAAATGAGAAATTTCAGTTGAATCAACACAGAAACCACAATACCAATGGCTGGAAGAAATAGTGCACAAAAATTTAGCTTCATTAAGCTGGAAATCTAAATGCTAATGGTTGTGGAGTGGCAAGATATCCAAAGGAGGAGTTGTTTCATAGTATAGGAAGAGATCAAATTAACATGAAGACGTCACTGATGCACAGTTGATACTCAATGTTAACAAGGGAGAGCACTGAGTAAAACTCTGAGTACCAGAAAGGAATCACAAGCAAAAGCAAAGTGGTATGGTGTATGCCAAAGATCCTCTGACAGCAAACCAGAAGCCTCAGCAGCACTACACAAGAGCACTTCTGCCTTCTGTGCAACTAAAAACCTGTGTGTTAACTGCACTGCAAAAATGAAAACAGGGCAAGTTTTATAAACTAAATCTTAGGCTAATGAACAGATTGATAGAAGAGGTTTTCACATACATCAAGCTGCAGGATCTCCTGTGGGATTTCCTGTAGCATCATGGCAAACTACACTAGGACATGGCTTATAACCTTTATGCAGCTTCCCTCAGTTAAGTCCATAGAGAATGGCAACAGGGATTGCAGGCAGGCAGACACAGACCAGGATTGTTTGTTTCGTTCTTCTAACACTGGTCAAACCATTAGCAAGCCAGAGCAAAGCACCTCATTTCCAAAAAGGTGTAAGAAGAAGAGACACCACCTTGCTGACCTGTCCAAACAATGATCTTGGTATCGGCCCCGATCCCTGTGGTCGAAGTCGTGGAAGCGATCCTGGCGGCTGAAGTCGGAATGGTACCGATCGTCCATGGCCATGCGCTTAGCCTCGGGCCAGTAGGGGTCGTCTCGCCTGCAAAGGAGGTGACCATCAGCAGCAACCTCAGCACGACTTTCCCTTCCTGCTCTCCTGATGGCAAACCTCATTCAATCCTATTAGCCAAACAAAGATTTTTTAAAAGTAAAATCGTGGCTGTAGTTGGAGGTGTCCCTGCTGACTGCAGGAGGGTTGGACAAGATGAGCTTTGAGGGTCTCTCCCAACCTTTATGACTGAGTATTAAAAGTAATATGGAAAAAAACAATCTTTCAGTGAAGAGCTCCTTTGACCACTCCACCAAAAGCACTCAGCTGACACAGAATGTAGCCAGAGGCTCTGAGCTCTCCCTGTGCTCATGTAGTATAGAATGAGGGAGCCCAGGTTCCCCTTAAACAAAACCAGGGATCCCAGGGGGATGGATCTGCTTGTCCCAGGATACTGTAGTATTGTTATTCTATTCACTTTGTGGTATCACATCTCTCCCCCTTCTCCTCCCTGCTTCTCTTGCTTCCACTTCTCTGAGCAGCTCGCTCTTATCTTGGTTCATGGGGGAGTTGGTGGGCAGGGAGTTCAGCCACTGAGGCCTTGTAGGCCCAGCTCAGGGAGGGCAGTTTCAGCCTACCTAGAGGCTGACTGAGAGTGGAAGGGGTAGAGGATTCTAGAAGGCCAGTTTGGGCCAAGCAGATTGTACATTTAATCCACCTGATTGCCTGGTGTATATATGCTCCTGTAAATAGACTTTCTCTTTAAAACTTCCAGTCAGTGTGGAGTATCCTCGTTCTCACTCCTGAAAAGGAGCAAGAGTCCATTCTGTCCTGCAGAACTGGGTATGCTCATGGCCCAGGCCAGAAGAGCTCAGTACCTGCAGTCGGGATCGTAAGGCCTCCTCATGGCAGAGCGCCGCTCCTGTTCGTAGCGCAGCTGCTCCTGCTGCCGCCGCAGCTCCTCCCTCTCCCGCTGGATGCGCTCCTGCTCCCTCCTCCTCTCCTGCTCTATGTGCATTCGTTCTCTCTCCAGCCTCTCCCTCTCCAGACGCTCTCTGTCCAAACGCTGCCTCTGAAATTCCAGCCGTTCCCGCTCCCTCTGCAGCCTCTGTCTCTCATCCCTCTCGTGGATGGCTTGAAGGCGCTGCTCTCGCTCCCGCCTCTCTCTCTCTCTAAGTGAGAAACAAAAACTATCTTTAGTTGAAAACAGAAGGGGAGGGCTAGGCTGGAGATGAGGAAAAATTTAGTCAGGTTTTGGCATGGGCTGCCCAGAGAGGTGGTGGAATCCCCATCCCTAGAGGTGTTCAAGAAACCTGTGGCCTTGGCACTTGGGGACAGGGTTTGATGGCCATGGTGGTGTTGGGTTGACCTTGATGACCTTAAGAGGCCTTTCCCAACTGAAACTATTCCAATTCTATGACCTTAAGTCTAAGCTTTATTGCTGCTTTATTTGTTTGTTGGTGCTGGGTTTTTAAGTTGCTATGTTCTTTAGACCACCTGCTTCAAGGTGGATGATTCCTTCTCAGTAAACTGCAGATGCTTAGTTTAGGGGAAAAAAAACAAACAACCAACACAAAACAAACCAACCACAAAGTCCACAGAGACGAAAGAAGCAATGCTAAGAACTCAGGCCTAAGTAGCAATATCTACTCTTCAGTTACTCCAAGCTACATGGTGACCTGTCAGTCCAAGTCACACCATGGGGAGTCAGTCACAGCCCCTCTGTGGGGTCAGCCTGGTGCTCTAAGCAACTTAGTAACTCTTAAGTAACAGTGCCTACTCCAAGGTACTCCCAAGTAACAGTGTCTACTACAAGATGGCTTTGAAAGAGGATTCCTAGAGCACAGCATGTCCTCAGACAGAAATCTGACAGAGAAAAAAGTATGAAAATTCAAATCTGAATGAGAGACCTGAAAGCTCCTCCAAAAGTTATTCATCACCAAGAATCTCCAAGTAGTAAAAGCACCATGTCTGTTCTAGCAATACACTGGTATCTGATGCAGGACCAGCCTGACAATGCTTTGCCCCCTGTTCAGAAGCCAGTTCACAGCATTCCATGCAAGCACTGAAGGTTCTTCACCATGAGGGTGGTGAGAGCCTGGCAGGGGTTGCCCAGGGAGGTGCTGGTGGAAGCCTCATCCCTGGAGGTGTTTAAGGCCAGGCTGCATGAGGCTGTGGGCAGCCTGAGCTGGTGTGAGGTGTCCCTGGGCATGGCAGGGGGTTAGAGCTGGATGCTCCTTGTGGGCCCTTCCACCCTGCCTGGTCCTGTGACTGCAAGGCTGGAGGGACAGGAGGACTCACCGGCGCCTTTCCGTTTCCCTGATCTCTCGCTCCCTCTGCCTTTGCCGCTCCCGTTCCCGCTGCTCCTTGATTTTATCGAAGGATAAAATGTCCTGCTTCTCTTTGCTCTCCGATTTGCGGTCCTGGCTTTTTGTACTCTGAATGCAAGCAAGACAAAACATCAGCTGAACAGAGAGCATTCCCTGGGAACATCATCTGCCAGCCTAGCAGGCAGCAAGTTATCCATGGCGCAGCAATCAGCACCTGCGTCCAAGGAGGCCACCGCTACCCTGGGTGTATCCAGGCAAGTGTGGCCAGCAGGTCTGGGGAGGTTCTCCTCCCTCTCTACTCTGCCCTGCTGAGACCACATCTGGAATACAGTTTGGGCTGCCCAACTCAAGACAGGGATCTACTGGAGAGTCCAATGGTGAGCTACAAGGATAACAAAGGGATTTGAACATCTTTGCTATGGAGAGAGACTGAGAGACCTGGGGCTGGTTAGGCTGGAGAGGGAAATGTCCACAAATATCTGAGGGGTAGGTGTCAGGATGAAGGTGCCAGGCTGTGTTTGGTGGTGCCCAGTAGGAGGACAAGGAACAACAGGTACAAGCTGGAACCTAGGAAGTTCCACCTCAATATGAGGAGAAACTTCTTTGGTGTGAGGGTGTTTGAGGCCTGGAGCAGGCTGCCTAGGGACGTTGTGGAGTGTCCTGCTCTGGAAACTTTCAAAACCCATCCAGATTCACTCCTGTGTGACCTGCCCTGGGTGGATCCTGCTTTGGCAGCGGGGCTGGACTTGATGATCTCTAGAGGCGCCTTCCAAACCCTAATATTCTGATTCTATGAACCTGAACGGAACAGACTATCATACCTGCCCAGAGATAAACTATATTGGAATGCCATGGAAAAGAAGGTGGGGAGAAGTACTCTGAAATTGGCTAGAACTTCTGAAGAGTTTAAATATACATCTAAATGCCAGAGGAACGTGAGCTGATGGTGGCAAATGATACTGCTTTAAAGGTCACCAGGAGAGACACTCTGGGAAACACATCCTGACAATGCCATTTTCATGTTGCAACTCTGCCACTGCAACTAAGAAAGGAGGGACAAAAGCTGTGAAGGTGAAGCACAAGCATCTCCCCCTGCAGCATCATTAACACCCTAAAGCTTTCTAAAGTGAGGTGTCTTGGAACAAGTCTCATGAGGAGCAGCTGTGGGAGCTGGGAGCGTTCAGCCTGGAGAAGAGGAGACTGAGGGGAGACCTCATTGCTCTCAAACTCCCATAAAGGAGGCTGAAGCCTGGTGGGAGTTGGTCTCTTCTCCCTAGGATCAGGTGATACAATGAGAGAAAATGGCCTAAAACTGTGCCAGGGGAGGTTTAGGTTTAAGATTAGGAGAAACTTCTTTGCTGCAAGAGTGGTCAGGGATTGGCACAGGCTGCCCAGGGAGGTGCTGAAATCTCCCTCCCTGCAGGTGTCCAAGAAAGGCATGGCCATGGCACTTGAGGACATAGTTTAGTGGCCATAGTGGTGCAGGGTTGATGGTTGGACTGAATGATCTTGGAAGCCTGTTCCAACCCAAACAATTCCATGGTTCTGTGAAAAGGACAACTGCTCCCAATACACAAGGCAAATCTCTCCCAACTATAGGCATATGAAGCTATTTGATAGCTTATTTTACACAAAGGCTTCTCAGAAAGTGGTCCTTACCCTCTCTTTGGATGTAGAAGTTTTCACACTAATCACTGGCTCTCCTTTAGACTTGTCCATCACCACTGTCCTTTCTGTTCCTCGACTGGCTAGGAAACAAAATACATCTGGGAATAAACAACATGCAAAGCATTCACAAGTTCTTGTGAGGTCTAACCATCAATATGTTAAGCAGGGAGAAGTTATTTTATCAAGATTTTAAATAACTTCTGGAAGAAGATATTTATAAGTAGCTTAACAATTTGAGGATGGGAGCAATGAACCTATCAGAAAATTCCAGAAGTGGTTTCTGACAGGGATAGCAGTTAAAAGAAAGAAATTTACTTCAGCCTGCAAAAGAAACCCCCCCCAAAAAAAGTACACAGTGTCAGGTCTAAATCCAATGATAGTTTCATAGCTCATGATAGAAAATTGAAGGGGTGGCTGAACCCTGTCAGGTTGAGAGCTGGGTGAAGGTGACCTCATGTTCTTTTAAAAGAAGTATGCTTGAAAACACTGCTGAAAGACAATTAGAATTACCTGATTTGCTTGCCCTGGATCTATCAGAGGATCCAGACTTTAGTTCATCTTTTCCTTTGCCTTCATCTTTTCCATCTTTTTCTGACTTCTTCTCATCTTTTTTGTCACTCCTGTCCTCCTTCTTAATACCACCAGACCTACAGAGAAACTGAGCTTTAATGGAGACCCTAAGAAAAAGTGCTGCCATCCACACAGAACACAAAAACCAACCAAAACCCCTAAACCACAGAAATACTCAACACAAAACCCCTTCCTTCCAGAACTATATTCAAAACCCTCACACTCCCAACACCTTGTATGCTGCTGCACTGAAACCAGTGCATACTTTTAAGTATAATCAAGTGTAGCAACCAATGCCAAGTTAAAGCTGACCAAAAGTGAGACACACTAGGTAATGCTTCTGATTATTCATTCTAAGTCTTGTGCCTATAAGCAGTGATCATGCTTTGCAGAAGGAAGAGGACCACCCAAAGGTCAAGCTCCACCAGAAGAGCTTTTGTAATCAAATACTCTAAGCACTGTGTAAGCAAGCCAAGCCTGCCAAGTATCTCCTTTGCCAAACCTTTTAAAATTTTAGGAGAACAAAAAGCAGGAAATCAAAAATCCTCTTTCAGAAGCAACAGACCACTTGAAAAACAAAACTGTTTGCTAACCATGCAAACAGTTTGTCAAAAAGACAGCTTCAATCCTGGCAATTCTTTGTTTAAAGAGCAGAACAAGCCAAAGTCAGATGACAGGCTGAACAGCTCAGATAAAAACAGAGGATTATCTGGAAACAAGTTGATTATCTCCTAATGTAACTGACGAGTTTTGATACCAAACCCTGAAGAATTCTGTATGCTGAACAGGGAGGACTGTGTAAGAAGCACTGCCTGCTGCAGAACAGCAATTTCAAATTTCAAGCACTACTGCTAGTTCAGATGCAGCACGAAGCAGCAAATTGAGAGACTTATTAGTTAAATGTGTAGTTGAGTCATGTGGTTGCATTTCCAATGAGTAGCCTTTAAACACAGAAAAGTACTCAAAAAACCACTTTACTTTTCAGATTTGGACTCTGCAGAGTGGTGCCTGTCTTTTTCCTTCCTTGTTTCACTTTCTTTTTTGTCTGAAGGCTTTTTCCCAGCTGGTTCATTTTTCGCCTAGAATTTTAGCAAACAGTATTTTTTTATGGTAAGGAACAGACATTAAACTCACACATTTTTATTTCCACGACACTGGCATGGAACAGCCAACACTCACCTTCTCCACAGAAATCATTTTGCCATGCAGCTCTGTCCTGTGGAGATGATTAATACACTTAGTGGCTTCTTCTGAGGTCGACATCGTGACAAAGCCGTAACAGCGAGCGCCAGGACTGCGAGCATTTGTCACTACTTTTGCACCAACCACCTTTGGGGAATAAAACAAACTTGCTTTGAGACAGCCACCATGGCTTTAGCAAAAGCTAGGCCTGCCTCACCCATGTGGTGCCTTTCTGCAATAAAGTGACTACAGCACTGCACAAGAGGATGTTCTCTATCTGAGCTGTGTCAAAGCACAGCCAGCAGCCAGAGGTGATTCTCCCACTCCGCTCTGCTGGGACCTCAGCTGCAGTAGTGAATGAGGCTCTGGACAGCCTGATCTAGTGTGAGGTGCCCCTGCCCATGGCAGGGAGATTGGGATGAGATGATCCTTGTGGTCCCTTCCAATCCTGACTGATTCTGAGATTCTATACTGTGTCCAGTTGTGGGGTGCTCAAGACAGGAAAGACATGAACCTGTTGGAGAGGGTCCAGAGGGCCGGAGCATCTCTCTTATGGATGAGAGAGATAGGTTTGTTCAGCCTGGAGAAGAGAGGGCTCCAGGGAGAGCTTAGAGCAGCCTTCCAGTACCTGGAGGCTGAGGAGAGGCTGTTTACAAGGGATTGCAGCAACAGAACAAGGGGCAATGGCTTTAAACTACAGCAAGGCAGATTTAGGCTGAACATCAGTAAAGTTCTATGCTACGAGAACGGCAGAACTCTGCAGCAGATTACCAAGGGAAAGGTGGTGCAGGCCTCATCTCTGGACATTCAAGGTCAGGCCTGCTGGAGCTCTGAGTAACCTGATCTAGTTGGAGATGTCCCTGCTGACTGCAGGGGGGTTGGACTAGATGACCTTTAGAGGTCCCTTCCAGCCCAGTGCATTCTCTAGATATCTAACTGGACACTGAAGAAGTATAGTGAGACACATCAGATGACAACCCAGAGCTCTCCTGTGGAGAACTGCTTCATTTTTATAGCTATCTCCACAGAGACCTTCCCCTTCCATTTCAAACAACCTTGTTTACCAAGTCTGTTACTTCAGATACAGCTTCATGTGAAGGAAGTAAAGTTCTCAGCCTGCCCAGTTATTCATCAGGAGAAGTGCTACATTTAAGGTCACCCTTGATAAAGTGGTTTATTGCTTTCCACAACCACTACCTACCTTTCCATACTTGCTGAAAAGGTTCTTTAAGTCTGTAGCTCTAGTAGAGGATGAAAGTCCACTAACCCAGAGATTTCTGCCAGAAGAACTACTCACACGCCCTAAGGGACAAAAAAATCCAAACATAACAGACTATGTGGCACATGAATGCAGATGAAAAAAAATCTGCCCCACCAACTTCATTGCTTTCCCCTCTTAAGCCTCCACAAATGCTACAACCCAGGCAGCTCCACCTCAAGATGAGGAGAAACTTTACAGTGAGGGTTCTGGAGCCCTGGAGCAAGCTGCCCAGAGATTGTGGAATCTCTTTCAGACTTCCAAGACCCACCTGGATGTGTTCCTGTGTGACTTGCCCTAGGTGATCTTTCTCTGGCAGAGGGGTTGCAATTGATCTCTAGAGATCCCTTCCAACCCTAACATTCTACAATTCCTCTATTCCTTTGAATGAGTAGTTACTACTGGCTCAGGTAAAGGTTAGATTTGAGGCCAAAACACTTGAAAAATCATTTGTACATCAACAAAACATCCTCAAACCCCCCCAAAAAAACCTAAAAAAGACCAACCCCAAACCACACAACCCAAAGCAGTCATGAAAGTTCTATTTTTTTTTCTGCACAGAAACCTCCTTTCTCATCCTTTGAGGTTATCTTTGTGTCTCTGTCCTCCTCACCAGGGCTAAAGACAAAACAACACATTATTCACCCAATCATACCCAAAGAATCAGATTAATTCTAGATAGTGCACTTAAATCCAATACCTACCAGCAAATTAGCTCTGAAATAAACACAATCCTTGCAAAATTATAGAGGAGTAACAAGGAAATTGGATCATTAAACATACAATTCTGTTTTGCAGATGAGCAGAAATAATTTAAGGAAAAACAACCTTTGAAGGTTGAGGAAGGAAAAGGAAAAAAAAAATCAAACCTCCTGTGTTTAAAAAAAATAAATAAACCAAAAATATATATTAAAAAAATATATCTGCAGATGGAGAATTAAAACAGACTCTTTAGGAACAGGCTACAATTTCAGCAGTCTCGGTGGCCAATTGAAGCAAACACCTTATTTGCATCACTTAAGGACCAATGAAAAAAAGAGAGCATCTGGGCTAGAACGGAGAAAAAACAAACCTCTTTTTCTGATCACCGCCCTCACTGGCTGAGGACTCTTTAGTAGCAGGGGGTTCCTCAGAATTAGCTTTGTCTTCTGTTTTCTTGCCATCTTCTTTGCTAGCTTTGCCTTCGGGGCCTGCGCCTTTGGCCGCCGCTTCCCCACTAGAGGCTTCCAGGCCTTGGGAGCGTTTGCTACTCTGATCGCTTAGGCTCTCTACTACTAAAGAGTCAGAGTCCAGCTTCTCTTCCTCTATTGTCTGTTCACTTGTCTCCCCTTTTGCTACAACTAAACGCTTTGCTTCCTTCCTCGCCATAGCTTGTGCCGATTTGCTGTCCAAATCTAAAGCATCTTCCTCCAACTGAGCGGCAGCAAGAGCGTCCTCTTCCTCCGCTAGCCTCTTGCCTGGCACCACGTTACTGGCTTCCTGGGCGTGTGGCCGCTCCGCCTCGGAAGGCTCTTCGTTAAGTACTTCAGATTTACAAGTTTCCCCCAAAATGTCGAGTATTTTCTCATTTTCTACGGATTTAACAGGAATAGAATGGCACAAGATTTAATCACCAGGGAAATACAGCAATCACAAACGTGGAACTGGCAATGGCTGCCACACTAACACCAAGAGAACTTCTAAGCTACACAGAGATTGGAAAACCCTAGGGTGTACACAGCATTACAAGTGCTACGCTAAACTGCCGCCTGACAAACCACCGCCTTGGCCCTACCATGTTAACAGGGAAGGAAAATGCCCCCACAGATTTAACAACAACCTTCTGGCTCATCCTTCACATTCTTCAGGAAACGTTCAGCTGTTTCTTCTCTAGTTAGCTTCCAGAGTCCAAGATGCTTAACTGAGTGTATCAAGGTTCAATTTCGTATTTCAAGGGTTCAGTTTCATATTTTTCTGGATTTCTTTTAGCAGACAGTCCAACAGGAGAACAGGCATCTTCTGACAGTGCAGGAGTGTGTTTGCAGTCCAGAAACTGTAAAGCAGCTGTTGTAAGTTCCTGTGATGATAATGAATTCCTTCTTCTGAAGTCCATTTCAGTCTTTTAAATTCCTGGTCCCTGCCGAAGTCTCCCCTTACCTACACTCCTGTATTTCTATTCACACAACTACAGTATACTGTGATATCACAAGATCTGTTTCCAGAACCTTTATATCTTTAAGGCTCAGCCCTTAACTCCACTGTAGGTAACAGTTCTATGGAACCATTTCATCACATTCAATAGGTGTTTAAGCAGTTTAAAGCACAGATCTGGTGATATGACTGGGTTTCCAATCTCTATGACCCTGCATGACCTGGATTGTCCACCATAATAATGTACACTACAGTAATGCATTTGAAAAAAAAACCAAAAAACCAAAACAAATCAAAACCAAAACCAAACCAGGGACACACAAAAAAAAAACCTAAATGAAGAATGAAACTGTTTCAATGCCCAGCGTGTTTCTGGGTTGCCTTTGGGGTGTTGTGGGGTTGGTGTTTTTTTTTTTTTTGAGTTTTGATACATTTTTTTTTCCAGATGAAATCACACAGACAAAAAGGAAGGTAACAAAAAAAGAAAAAAAAAATCAAAACAAAACAAAACCAAAAAACCAGTACCTGGCTCCAAAGGTAACTCTTCAAGTTCCTGCAGTTAAAAATGATAAAAAAAAAGAGGAGAAATATCACTATATCTTCAGAAGTCATGATGTTACATAGTGAGTGACACCCCAAGATAGGAGACAATTCAGGGGAAGTTAATATAACTTAGCCTGTTTCAGCTCTGAAAACATTGGATTTAAGTAAGTTTCTCACAAGATAGGTCTAATGATTCATTTTCAAGTCTTTAAGTTCTACCAAACATGTAAAAAGCTTCATTATTTCTCAGATTCAGACAACTGTTGAACACAGAGCACACAATGCATGGGTAAAGAGATCAATGAATGCAAGCAGCACAGAACGAAAGTCATCTTTGTGTTACCCTTCTCCAGAGCTGAGCTTACAAAGTCTGCTTTCTGAGAAGGACATCAACAGAAACACCAGCATCACCCAGAGCATCAAGTGTCCTTAACCTACCATAGGTGCCCTGGAAACAAGGTCAGCATTTCAGAAACAGACCAGTTTCAGCTTTCATCTGAGCCTGGGATATGCAGAATTTTAATGAAGGCTAAATGTAACCTACGGCATAGAGGTGGTTTATACAACAGGTAAAAGATGATCTTCAGAGGTCATAGAATGGCTCAGTTGGAAGTGAACTCAGAGATCATCTACTCCAATCTCCCTGCCACAGGCAGGGGCACCTCTCAACTAGACTCACCTGCTCAAGGTCACATCAACCTGACCTTGAACACACTCAGCGAGGAAGCAGCCACAACCTCCCTGGGCAACTTGTTCCAGAGTCTCACCACCCTTGTACTGAAGAGCTTCTTCCTAATATCCAGTCTAAATCTACTCTCCCTCAGCTTCAAACCACTCCCCCTTGCCCCATAACTAGACACCCTCATGAAAAGTCCCTCTTCAGCTTTCCTGCAGGACCCCTTTGGGTTTTGGAAGGCAGCTCTAAGGTTCTCATGAAGCCTGCTCTTCTCTAGGCTGAACAACCCCAGCTCCCTCAGCCTGTTCTCATAAGAGAGGTGCTCCATAGCAGAGGTCCCTTCTGAGCTCTACCATTCTGTGATTCACATATACATGACCTGAGAGATCTTTGCACCTATGATTAAATCAGAAAGGAATCATATCCTGTTATTTGCAGATTAAGAATACACCCATAGTGCACTACCTGAAGACAGACTGCTTCAGCATGCAGTTTCTATAGCAAATATTACGAATTTTTGGTTTTAAAGAAAAATTGGTTACCATTTACCTTTAGTGCAGTTAAATCAGATGAAGCATCTAAACTGTTTCCAACATCTTCAATCTCTACCTAGAGAAAGTAAAGAGAGGCATTTTATCTACAAAAGAATGGTGTTGTGAATGAAGCCTGGATGAGAAACCAAAGACTTTATTTGCACTAACAACTGACATTAAACAAATATATCTAGCTATCAAACCAAGCAGCAAAACTGACCAATGACCTCTTCATGATCCCCTCCAAGTCAGCTTTCTCATTACCTCTCAAAGTGTTGGGTTGGCTCACATGAATCTTTTAAGGATGAGGACTCGAACAGCAAACTTTGTCTTACTCTCTCTTACGTACAAAAGCAAGAACAGAGTCACAAGGTCCATGGGGCTTGCTAACTATTTTCTTTACTGATAAAAGATGACCACAGATGACCTGGCTTCCAGTAGTTTAGTCACTGAAAAAAACTTTTGAGTATTACGACATGACCTGTGTGGGGCAGAGATATATTTGGGGATAGAGGTTTTCTGCAGCTTTCAGATTTGAGGGGGGGACCACCCAACTTGTAGTATATGCTGATGGCATAATGTGCACACATAACAAAGAGTTATACTTGCCTATTAGATGGGGCAGAAATAACTTCTTTCAAATACTTTGTTGGTAATACTTGACTTTGGGGGGAAAAAGCAAAAGCTATCTTCTAGCCCATATGGCCAACGTCATATAAGCAGTGCAACAATCAGATGAATACAAAAAAGCAGCATAAAGGTATTTTCAGTAACTGAGTAACTCCAAGGGCATACATTAACAGAAAAATAATTTAGAATCTATTTCCCAGAATGTTGCTGTTCAGCTGAAATGAAGTTATGCATTGTAGTGAGTAATGAATACAGCATTTGTATGCCTCATCTCTCCTCCTAAATAAAGGGAAGATATTAAAACAGGAATGTAAACACAAGGTGAAGCAAAGAGTTCAAAGCATGATTTAAAGGAATGCTTTCTGGATTGCTCAAAGTACATCCAGTGATGTGTGTACAAACAATGCCTAAGCATCTTAAAAATCAAGAATGGTATTCCCACAAATATGCAGAAGTAGTAAAAGCAAGGACCATGAGAACTGGTAGAACCCCACATTGTTTCAAATACTCTTTAGCTACTGTTTTAATACTTAATTAAAAGGAAAAAAAAAAAAAAGAAGGGAAAAAGAATCCAATTCCACACAGCAGAGATGCATACCATCACTATTGGTATTTCTCTTGATTCTTCTTTCATTTCTGAAAATTGTGGGGATGCCTCCAAGTTACCTACAGCATATTCTGCAGGCTGATCTGGGTGTTCTTTCACTTCTGCATCAGCATTTTCTTTACTATCAGACAGTGAGTCAAGAACATTATCAGCACTGTAATCCTCCGTGCAATCTACCGCATTGCCATTATCTATTTCAGCTTCATCTAACACACTGATGTCCATCATGTCAATATCCTGCAAGTTATCCAAACTTGCTTCAATGTCCTCCTGTAAAAAGAAAGAAAAAGTATATATAGTAGTCATTGCAACTTGAAAGAAACATTATCACTACTTTGCTTCAAACACAACCTGACGTACCTGTCCGTCTCCAGAATCCTCTTCCAGGCCATTATCTTCTACTCCCTCTTCATCTGTTCTACGTCCTAACAACATTATGATTGTTAGAATGAAAAGGTAATAATATATAGCCTCCAAGTTTGTTCTTTTTTTTTTTTTTTCCCCATCAGGGTACAATTTGTATTGCATTCAGTTATCTGCATTTCCCTTGTTTTACACAACTGAGCGTTCATGCATCAGCCCAGTTCGGTGACTGCCAAATATGCAGCAGCCTGAGTTCAAGCAGCACTCTCCAGAACATTTGCCTCAGCTGAGGCTGCAATAATTTGTTACCTCAACCTTTCATTTCTTTACTAGAAGAAAGAAGAAAAAAGCAAGCAACCAACCCACCAATAAAAAAAAACACCTCACCCTAAGCAGGAGCATCACTGCAGTTCTCAATTTATCAGCAGGACACAGCATCAGAACTGACAGGACAGAACAGGCCGCTAGTATCAGTACTCCTCAAACTCAGAGCTTAGCTGTTTTATCTTTTATGAATATTATTTCCCTCAAAAACTACAGGCGCAGTGCAATTAAAAAGGGAAAAGGGTTTTCAGAGCCAAGAGGAACATCTCATCTACTTTTATCCCAACACTAAAAGTGCTGTAAGATATGTGAGGTATTTTTCTGGGACTCAAATGCAATGGCCAAAGATCTCTGCTTTTATCCACAGTTGTGCTGTGCTCTTTTTCCAGTTAAAATTCCACACTTGAGTTTGCAAGCAAATTTAAAATTACACCAAGCTTGATGAAATGACAAAAAAACCCCCAAACACCTAACACTGAGGCAAACAAATCAGGTGGCAAAACACTTTCAGCTCATTGATTTACATTTTGGGTAAATCAAAATAAGTAACTAAAATACTTTATCTTTCTGCTCAAGTTCACAATTATTTTATTAGAAAATAAAAGAAAATGTGCTAATTAATTTTTAAAAAATAGCAAATTAAAAAAAATAATCAGAATGATCTAAGATTAGGCCTCACCATTAGAAAACACATGCACAGAGAAAGCCTTAAACACACATCCACAGCTCATTAAAAACTCATCTTCTAGGCAGAAAAAAAATGAGATTGCTATCAGCTATGAAACATAAACACAGCACCCTAGAGGCTATGAATTTGCCAGAAACTGCCTTTCTGCCTCAAAAATAATAATCCTCATATTTATCAACAGCAAAGGCAGAGTAACTTAAAAACCCAATTACCTATTTTAAAAACACTGGCACTGCTTCAGCATTAAACACTTCAGGGAACAAACCAATAAATCCTTCAAATGGACTAATTTCTGCCTTATTAAATTACATGAAGTTCTGTGAGTAAATTCCAAGTTTAATACCACACCACAGCCATCCCAAACCTGTAATATACAGCATTAATGCTCAGAAGACTCAACTGTACTTAATTCCTTCCAGAGAAAACAGTATAACCCAAACCTGGCTCAGGTAGGTACCATTAGGTACAGCTTTGGGACTGAGAAATGTTCAGCAGCAGTGCCAAAATTAAACCAAGCACTTTGCCAAAAGGAAAAGCAAAGTTCGGGGTGGGGGGAATATTCGCAAGGTTCCATTGCATGAGTAAAATTTGCTAGAAAACTCAAGGGGAGGGTGAGGGGTTAGAGATCCTCTCTAATTGCCCTGTACCTTTGCTGCTTCTTTTTGGAGTTTTCTTCATATTTTCTGAAACCACTGGAATTTCATCAGGATTTCCTCCTTCTTCCTCAATAGCCTATTAAAGGGAAAAGATAGAGACAGATATCAAAAGAAAAATAAAAACTCCCTCTGTGCATTTCTATTGCGTTTCAGCCCTAGGCACCAGGGGCAGAAGACAAGAATCTATCACTTCGTTGCTGTGTAATTCAATTTGGATATCCTAATTAAAGGACACCAAATCAAAGCAGCAAGCACACAGAAAACAGTAACTTGTTGGTGTAATGTTTCAGGAAAAGTACTCAGCAGCATCGCCTAAACCTTCAAAAAGCCCTTTGCAACAGTGCAGATACCCAAAGCTGTGTGACAGAGCAAGAACCTCGCCTGCAGGGAATAGCAAGCATCAGCTCAACGAGGGCTGGCTGCATGCTGCTAATACACCAAACGTTATGGGGATGCAGCGCACAGGCTGTAAGCCTGGGAGGAGGGGAAAAAAGGAAAGAAAATCAGTACGCAGCAAAAAAGCCTTAGCAGGTGGTGCAGAGCACTGTAAATCCAGCAGCTCAATGCACGGCGGGAAGCGCACTGAGGCATCACGTTCGAAACGTGCAGGCAGCCTCCTGGTGCTGTGCCGAGCTCGGCAGTCATTAGCGGGTTCAGCCGCGGCGGGGGAAACGCCAGCCTGGCACACACACAGCCCCTGCGCCAGCTTAGCTGCTGCCTCAGAGCTGAGCCCGGCACGGCCAAGTTCGCCACCACGCACAGGCCTGGAAGGCTTCACGAAGCCTCCTGCCGAGCCCGGCGCGGGCGCGCGGCTGCCCGAAGCGCAGCTCCCTGCGCTCTAAAGGCCGTTTGGCGCCATTTTCCTCAGCACTGCCGGAGGCGCTTGGGCCGCGCAAGTGCCGCCTGCGTCTCCCCTCAGGACAGCCCCTGCGCTTCGCCGCTCACCCTCCTGAGCCGCTCCATAAGGACGCTTTTGTTCCCACCGCTGTCTAAATTGCGGCGCTTGAGCTCAGCCCGCAAATCTATCACGCGTAGCTCGCTCAGCCGCCGGCGGTTTTCAGGCTCCCAAGTGGACACACCAGAGCCACCCAAGGACGGAGAATCTCCCTGCCCAGCAGCTGAGTGGCTCTCCGCCATGGGGCCGTAGTTTCGACTCGCACACGCGGAGCAAGGCAGAAGAAAAACAACAGCAAAAAGCCGCAATTGCAGCACAAAATGGTGGCACAAGCGAGACGCACTAAGGAGAACGGGGAGGGAGGGAGAACCGCAGTTCGCATGCGCGTTGACCAGAAGGCCTCAGAAGAGCTGCGCGCATGCGCAGGGGAAAATAGACCAATCCCCGCTCTCACTGCAGGCGCGCAAACGCACCGTGGGAAGAGCGCAACCGCAGTCGGCTTCGGCGTTCGGACGCATGTGCAAGAGGTCCCGAGGCGTCCTCAGAGGCAGGTGGTGCCGCCCGCGCCTGCGCAAGAGCTGTCAATTACGTTTGCCTGCGGGCCCCGCCTTGCTCTCCCTCTTCTCGCCGTCGCCCTTCTCTGCGAGCCTGCGCAAGGCGGGCTTTCCCCCCCCTCCCCTCGGCGCTTCTTAGCCTCCCCACCATTTTGTGCTGTGATCGCAAGGTTAGCTACTCGGTTGTTTCGTATTCTCCTGTGCGTTCGGGCTCGAGACGGAATATTGAAGGGGCCTTGATGGCGGAGAGTCAATCACCGGCCGGCCTGGGGGACGTCACATCCCTTAGTGGGGCTGCGCTCGGCTCAGAACCTGAAACCCGCCGGCTGAGCGAGCTACGAGTCATCGACCTCCGGGCTGAGCTCAAACGGCGCAGCCTAGACAGCGGCGGCAACAAGAGCGTTCTGATGGAGCGGCTGAGGAAGGTGAAGCGCTGGCGCGGCGGGGGAGGGGGTGGCGTCATCCGGGCCCTTTGTCCGCGGCCCGTGGCGGCTGGCGCATGCGCGCGGGGGTCGAGGCAGCTCTGCGAGGGAGGCCCTGAGGGGGGCGCGGGGCGGGAGGAGGCATCACCGTCATCATCATCACCGCCGTGTCCCTCCGCTGCGTTACTGGAGAGCCGCAGGAACTCCTTGCCACCGGCGTGTCCCTTTCCTCGCACTGCCGGAGAGCCCTAGCGGGGACCGCCAGCAGCCTCCCCAGCTCTGCCGCTTCTTACTACCACTCCGTACCCCTGCCGGCGGTGCTAGTCCGACCGCACTCCGCTTCCCCACCTAGATGCGATCTTCAGCGATGTTTTCTCCCATTCTCCCATCACAGGCACACTTTCCCCTTTCCAGTATCTCTTTACACTTGACTCCATGTCTTTCACTTTGGTCTGTGTTTTCAGACTCACACTTGATGCAGTCAAAGCAAATATCCCTTGGGTCAGCTGAGGTCAGCTTTATTGATGAGGGGAGCCTCGTTCCTCAGTGGCAGCTTGATGTAGCTGTGGAGTTGTGTTCAAACACTGTACTGTTTGTGGCAGCTGCTGTAGCTGTCTGTCTGTATGGCCTGAGCTAGAGTGAGACACTGATGTTTGCATCTGACAGATCCTTAAAAATGCTGTCGTGGTTTGTCACTGTTGGACAGCAAAGAACTCCATGGCTGCTAGCACGATAGGGGGAAGAATTAGCAGGGTAACATTGAGAGAAGAGTTGTGGATTGAATCATAGAATGATTTAGGTTGGAAGGAACCTCAAAGCTCAGCCAGTTCCAACCCCCTGCCATAGGCAGGGACACCTCCCACTAGCACAGGTCACTCAAGGACTCATCCAGCCTGGTCCTGAACACTTCCAGGGAGGTTGTGGAGCATAGAAGCACCCAATGTGATCTCCCTGGGCAACCTGTGCCAGTGTCTCACCACCCTCAATGCAAACAACTTCCTCCTAACATCCAATTTCAATCTCCCCTCTGACACTTCAAACCCCTTCCTCCTCCTCCTGTCATTCCAAGCCCATGTCAGTAATCCCTCCCCAGCCCTCCTGTAGTCCCCTTCAGATCCTGCAAGGCCACTCCAAGTTCTCCTGGAAGCCTTCTCCAGGCTGCAGAGCCCCAGCTCTCTCAGCCTGTCCTCATAGCAGAGGACCTTGTCAATAGTCCCTCCTTAGCCCTCCTGTAGGCTCCCTTCAGATACTAGAAGGCTTGAGATAAGAGATAGACAATTTAATAATTTTCAAAAATTGAAGGGAAACAGCAACAGAAAGAGTGAGAAAGGAAAAAAACCCAAGAAAAGCAAGTGATGTAAAAAGAAAACAGTTGCTCAGCCAACCTATCAGTGCAAGCCAATTCCCATTAGTGGCAGCCCCACCAATTCCTACCTTTGCCCTTTCTGTTGTGGAGCATGATATCATATGGTCTGGAATATCCCTTGGGTCAGCTGAGGTCAGCTCTTCCAGCTGCCTCCTCCCAGCTGGTTGTACACTCTGAGCCTGCTTGCTGCTGAGGAGCAGCTTCGCACTGCTAGTGCTGCTCAGCAGTAACCCAAACATCCCTGTGTTATTTCTCAGCACAAATTCCAAACACAGCTCCATGCCAGCTACTGTGAAGAAATTTAACTCTGTCCTATTCAAAACCAGTACAAATGCCTACCCACAAACAAGACAAGAAGTGTCATACTCCTGTCTCTGATAGGCCATTGAGGAGGAAGGAGGAGATCCTGATGAAATCCCTGTGGCCTCAGAACTGACCAACAAGAGGACACCCAAAAGAAGTAGCAAAGGTATGATGTCTAGACAAAGACAGTTCTTTTGTTTCTGTGTAGCTAGAATTTGGTATGCAGTGGTGATTGCTTCTGTTTCATGAAAGAATCAATAAGCAAGTGCATTTTCTTTTTCCTTTTATGGAAGATGGTAAACTTCATTGCTTTAGTCAGCAATAACAAGTTCAGATAGGAATATGGCACTTAACCATACTTAGGAAGTCCTGAAAGCTATGGATGAGACCATCAGTTGCTATAGAATGGTGGAGGTTGAAGGGACCTCCAGAGATTGAGTGCAACCCCCTGCAAAGCAGGACCACTTAGGGCAGGTCACACAGGAATGCATGCAGGCAGATCTTGAAGTTCTGCAGAGAAGGAGACTCCAGAGCCTCTCTCTGCTCCTAAACCCTCACAGGAAAAAAAAAAAAAAATTACTGTGTTAAGATGGAATTTCCTGTGTTTGAGTTTACATCCACTGCCCCTTGCCCTGTCACTGAACAGAGACTGGCTTCATTCTCCTGGCTGTCATCCTTCAGATACTTGTACACATTGATAAGGTCCCCTCTCAGCCTTCCCTTCTCCAGACTAAACAGCCCCAGGTCTCTTAGTCTTTCCTCATAACAGAGATGCTTCTGTCCCTTTATCATCCTCATAGATCCCTGTTGAACTCTCTCCTATCCCTCTTGAACTGAACAGAGTGTTCCAGATGTGGTCTAACAAGGTCTCATTAAAGAGGTTTCTATACTTGTGACCATGAATGTAGAATTGTTAGGCACTGCACTATAAGCTCCTGCTGAAAGCTCTGCTAATGTATGTTAAGGTGGCTGCACAATGTCCTGGGTACTCATTTCCTTGTTGTACCTATATTCATTGTCCTTTTTTCATAGAAACCCTTCAACCTCTTACTACTGGGCTGCATTTTTAGGTGTGAAAAATGACAGAGGGGATGAATTGAACCTTGCATTGCTCAAACAACAAATGTGTATCACTTCTGTTAGTGTCAGATTTCATTTTCCAACTGTTACTTTGAAAATAAACTGTTCTGAAATAGCTCATTAATGATTTAAGTATATTCTTGCTTCAAAAATATTCAAGTAAATACACCACTTACATGGGGTTTATTCAAATTGACCATAGCCTGTTCTTAATAAGATCCTTTCTGAAGCTTACTGCTTCCCTTTGAGATAAAGTGGTACAAGTAGAGAAAGAGCAGTCAGTTTTGAACAGCAATACAAGATTGCTGGTGGCAGATGTGCCTGGATGTGATCTCCCTCCAAGATCTTAGAAAGAAAGACTAATTCTAAATCACTTTAATTATTTAAATGGTAAAGAGGGGGTTTTATAACAGTGGTAGGATGGAAAGAAACCTTCCCAGACAGTGGTTGGGTTTTTTGGTGTTGAATTGTTGTGGAATGAGAGGAGTGCAGCTGTTGGAGACTGTAGTTCACACTCATGCTGTTCACTTGAGTGGGAAATTGTCCTCCTGGACCCCTGAATCAAGGTCTTGAGGATTATTTGTTGAAACAAACTCAGTGTTGAATAGATTATTCAGCAGAGAGAAGGCATACTATGAAATTTAGTGCTGCATCTCACTTCAGTGATACTGTTTTTAGGAAGAAAACCAGAAGAAGAAGGTGTTGAGGACAATGGACTAGAAGAAAACTCTAGAGATGAGCAGGTAAGTGAAAATCCTGCTTGCTGTTACCAAGAATGTGTTGTCATTTAACCCACAATAAATCCACATCTACCTTTTTATTTGCTGTAGGAAGATATTGAAACAAGCCTGGATACCTTGCAGGATATTGACATGATGGACATCAGTGTGTTAGATGAAGCTGAAATAGACAATGGCAGTGCAGTAGACTGTGGAGAAGACTATAGTCCTGATAATATTCTTGATTCCCTTTCTGAGAATAAAGACAACATTGAAGCAGAAATGAAAGAACTTCCAGATCAGCTAACAGAAAATGAGGTGAGTAGAAGTCTGTCAGAGGTATTTAGAATCACATCATAGGATGCACTGGGTTGGAAGGGACCTCCTAGGAATTACCTAGTCCAACCCCTCTGCAGTAAGCAGGAACCTCCCCAACTAGATCAGGTTGCTCAGAGTCCTGACCCTGAATGTCTCCAGGAATGGGGCCTCCCCCACCTCTCTGGGCAACCTCTTCCAGCATTCCACCACCCTAACAGTAAAGAACTTCTTTGAAAGAGACAATGTCATGTTGAGATTAAAAGGCAACTGGAGAAAGATATTTAATCAACAGAAACATTCAGAAGTTTTTCCTCATCCTTGGGTCACAATTTTCAGTAACAATTGAGATGTGTCAAGTGCTGGAAGATCTTTTTTGTTTTATTGCTAGGGGGATTCAAGTGCAGTAGTGTTGCTTTTTAAGCTGCCATTACTTTCCATTAAGAAATGCTACAACTCATTATTTTTTTTTTTAATCTTTTAGGAAGATTATGATGAAATGGAAAACAATTTAGATGCTGCTTCTCCCAATTTAATTGATATGAAGGTAAATACAACAATGTAGCTCTATTTTAGAGTGGTTTTGTTGGTATTCACTCTGCTCATACTGAAAAATAACTCCACATGAGCATAGCAAAATTGTACCAGAATCAATGATGTGTGCTCTTGCTTGGAATGCAACCTGTCAAATGAAAGTCCCTGGTGGTGTTTTTTTTTCCCCTGCTTTTCAGTCAGCTATCAAGACTCTCCACTTCTGTGGCACACAAATGGTCTCATACTGTTGATTTCTTTTTTTTTTTTTCCTGCTGATTCTATCAAGTAATAGCTATGTTTTGGTTTTTTATTCTGCACTTGAGGTAGTGCACGAAGATGTTTTATTGGTCTCTTTCCCGTTCCAAGTTAGAGATCAGAGCAAAGTTGTGGCTGATGCTTTGATTTGGCTAGAAAACTTCCCT
This sequence comes from Semnornis frantzii, assembly GCA_013399775.1. NCBI lineage: Eukaryota > Metazoa > Chordata > Aves > Piciformes > Ramphastidae > Semnornis > Semnornis frantzii. Next base: position 30,555 of record VWYK01055406.1, read on the forward strand.
GGGTAAAATCCTGAGTTCCAGTGGATGGTGGAGAAAAAGTGCTAAATGGTGCTAAAAGTGCTAATGCTAAGAGAATTTGTGTAGCTTTCAAACTTGGGGTTGGGTGAGGGGTTGGTATTAACCTGTGTTACAAAATGCATTCTACAAAAATCCTCATCCTCTCTTTCTTTTCCCCAAACAGAAAATGGAGAAGCTGCACTTGGAGCCAGGTACTGTTAAAGAAAACATATTCCTGTCTATTCAACTAATACTTTTTAAACCATTAACTATTAAACAACAAACCAAACAAACAAACAAAGCAAACCCAGGCAACAAGCATAACTTACATTTATTTTTATTATGGACAACCCAGATCGTGCAGGGTCATAGAGATTGGAAACCCAATCATATCCCCAGATCTGTGAAGTGTGATGCTTGTGTCAGCTTTGAACTATTTCCAGTGACATGAAATGGTTTAAAAAAAAAAAACAAACCCCAAACAAACTCTTAAATGGATTTAGAGAAGTTAATCACAGTTTAAGCTAAAGATTCTGCTTGTAAACAGATCTTGTGATATCACAAAGCTTAACTCTGTTACTAAGTAGAGAGCAGTGAAAGCAGTAAAATAAAACAGAGATATTGTAGGTTATTGAAAGGTAAAGATTAGTTACTTGGATACAGAAGAAAGAAGAGAGTTTCTTCATGGAAATTTCATACAGATACTTTTTCTGGACTGCAAACACACTCATGCACCATCAGAAGATGCCCAGTTCTCATGTTGGACTGTCTGCTAAGAGAAATTGAGAGAAATTTAAAATTGAACCCTCAGTGCCTTGATACACTCAGTTAAGCATCTCGGACTCTGGAAGCTAACTAGAGAAGAAACAGAGCTGAACGTTTCCTGAAGAATGTGAAGGATGAGCCAGAAGGTTGTTGTTAAATCTGTGGGGGCATTTTCCTTCCCTGTTAACATGGTAGGGCCGAGGCGGTGGTTTGTCAGGCGGCAGTTTAGCGTAGCACTTGTAATGCTGTGTACACCCTAGGGTTTTCCAATCTCTGTGTAGCTTAGAAGTTCTCTTGGTGTTAGTGTGGCAGCCATTGCCAGTTCCACGTTTGTGATTGCTGTATTTCCCTGGTGATTAAATCTTGTGCCATTCTATTCCTGTTAAATCCGTAGAAAATGAGAAAATACTCGACATTTTGGGGGAAACTTGTAAATCTGAAGTACTTAACGAAGAGCCTTCCGAGGCGGAGCGGCCACACGCCCAGGAAGCCAGTAACGTGGTGCCAGGCAAGAGGCTAGCGGAGGAAGAGGACGCTCTTGCTGCCGCTCAGTTGGAGGAAGATGCTTTAGATTTGGACAGCAAATCGGCACAAGCTATGGCGAGGAAGGAAGCAAAGCGTTTAGTTGTAGCAAAAGGGGAGACAAGTGAACAGACAATAGAGGAAGAGAAGCTGGACTCTGACTCTTTAGTAGTAGAGAGCCTAAGCGATCAGAGTAGCAAACGCTCCCAAGGCCTGGAAGCCTCTAGTGGGGAAGCGGCGGCCAAAGGCGCAGGCCCCGAAGGCAAAGCTAGCAAAGAAGATGGCAAGAAAACAGAAGACAAAGCTAATTCTGAGGAACCCCCTGCTACTAAAGAGTCCTCAGCCAGTGAGGGCGGTGATCAGAAAAAGAGGTTTGTTTTTTCTCCGTTCTAGCCCAGATGCTCTCTTTTTTTCATTGGTCCTTAAGTGATGCAAATAAGGTGTTTGCTTCAATTGGCCACCGAGACTGCTGAAATTGTAGCCTGTTCCTAAAGAGTCTGTTTTAATTCTCCATCTGCAGATATATTTTTTTAATATATATTTTTGGTTTATTTATTTTTTTTAAACACAGGAGGTTTGATTTTTTTTTCCTTTTCCTTCCTCAACCTTCAAAGGTTGGTTGATTTCTTTTGGTTTTTATTTTTTTTTTTTTCCTTAAATTACTTTTACTTGTAAATGTCTTCCTGATATAAACCTGTTTAAGAATCTGACTTGGTTGTTTCTGGTCAGATTTCTTAAATGGAGCATACAAAGGTGTGTTTTGATTTGCAAGGTATTTTCTGGTAGGTATTTATAGCTTTTCTCAGAATTTCTACTCAATCCCTTTTCTTCATGACTTGAATAATGTGTTGTTTTGTCTTTAGCCCTGGTGAGGAGGACAGAGACACAAAGATAACCTCAAAGGATGAGAAAGGTAGGTTTCTGTGCAGAAAAAAAAGAGCTTTCGTGATTGCCTGGGGGAGCTGGGTTTGTCTTGTCTGAGCTTATTGCAGTGGGTTAAATCAGAACAAAATGGATCATCAGAAGCAAGGTGAAAGTTTTTTTGGTCAGTGGCAGGTTCCTGCAGCACCATTTTTCCTCATCCTTCTTCCTTTTAATACATCAAACTTCTCTGTTCTCCCCTTCCTGACCAGGGCAGACTGATACCCCTGCATACTGCAGGCAGGTGGTTCAGCACTGGCCTAGAAGTTCTGGCAATTCCTTTAGAATTGTTTTGAATGGAAAAGACCTTTAAGATCCTCAAGTCCAAACATAGCTAACTGCCAAGCCTGCTGCTTAAACCACATCCCTTAGCACCACATCTCTTGTTTAATCACCTCCAGGGATGGAGATTCAACCATGTCTCTGGGGAGCTTCTTCCAGTGTTTGAGAATCCTTTCAGAGAAGAATTTTCTTCTAATATCCAACCTAAACCTCCCTTGGTGCAACTTGAGGCCACATGGCCTTGTTTGACCTCATCCCATTGATCCAGGTCCCTCTGCAGAGCCTTCACACCCTGAAGCAGATCAGCATTTGCTCCCAACTCAGTGTCATCTGCTCTGTTTTGTCTATAATAGGCAAGAAACTCATTATTCTCTATGATGTGTTTCCTTGAGAGAAACATCCCAGCATCCTTTTGGAGTCAAGGGGATAAGGAGGGTAAGATAGGAGCATACTTGGCTGCTACCACAGTTCCTGCCTCTTGAGCAGGTCGTTTGTCTTTTCCTCTAAGTGCAGGTTTTCTGGCATCTCTCCAGGCTTGTTCTGAAGAGCCATAGTTGCTTCAGAGATGCCCTAGCCCACATGACACACTGCAGTGGCATGCATCAAAGCTTGTAGCTCCATTTCCCACTTCTAGGACTTGTAATACTGCTTGCCTTCAGGAAAGGGAGTTGCAGAAGGGAGGATCTTGCATTTCATTTTCTCTCTGATTTAGAAAAAAAACAGACACTGGAATTGCTCCTTTTTAATTCAGAAGTGTTTGTTGAAGTGGGGTATGTTGGATTTATTTGTTTCCCTGTTGCAGGGCACGCTGCCAGTGGCTCTGGTAGAAACTTTTGGGTGAGTGGATTGGCTTCCACTACAAGAGCTACAGATCTGAAGAATCTTTTTAGCAAATATGGGAAGGTAAGGGTTGGGCTGGGTTGTTGGGGGTTTTTTCAAGACTTATTAAGCTCCTGTCACTAAAACTGCCAGGCAGGGACTCCTCCTACTAGGCCAGGTTGCTCAAGGCCTCTTCCAGCCTGGCTTTGAACACCTCCAGGCAGGGGGCATCGAGGGCAACCTATTCCAATGTCTCCCTGCCCTCGCTCTCAGGAATTTGTTCCTCATTGCCAGTCTCAACCTCTCCTCTTCCAGCTCAGAGCCATCGTTCTGTCACTCCAAGCCCCTGTCAGAAGTCCCAGCTCTCCAGTAGCCCATTTGGGTACTGGAAGGCTGCTCTAAGGTCTCCCTGGAGCCTTCTCCTCAGGCTGAACAACTCCCAACTCCCTCAGGCCGTCCCCATAGGGGAAGTGCTCCAGCCCTCTGAGATCTGTTAATCTATTTCCCTGAATGACTGTGGACAGGAGTAAGAGTAGGAATAGAGGTTGCAGTTGTTGCTGTGGGCAGCATTTGTTACAGTAACCCCTCTCTGGTTTGGATGGAAGGTGGTGGGTGCAAAAGTGGTGACCAACGCTCGCAGTCCTGGCGCTCGCTGTTACGGCTTTGTCACAATGTCTACAGCAGAGGAAGCAACAAAGTGCATAACTCACCTCCACAAAACTGAGTTACATGGGAAAATCATTTCTGTGGAAAAGGTGAGTACTGATCCACACAGATCCATCCCTTTTGCCATCAGATTGGACCAAAGATCAAGGCATGTTCCCAGCTGATGATGTGCAAACTCATTTTCAGGCAAAAAGTGAACCCTCTGGGAGGAAGCCAAGTGATAGAAAAGAGAACGAAGGAAGAAAAGAACCAGGCAGTGAGAGGTACTGCTTTAAAAGTCCTCTGCCCAGAGATGTTTTGCTGCTTCTTTGCTTTGGCAAAAAAATTCTGTGGCAAAGATCAAAAAGCCATAGGATCACCTTCCTAACTTTGGTTACAAGAGAAGCTTCTGTTTGTGTTCGGTGTCTTAACAAATCTCTGTTGTGTGCTTTGAGGTAGGCATTGGAAAGTTGCATTTTAAAACATGCCTTTTAGCTCTGTTTGGGTTTTGTGCTCATGGGATAGTTTGGGTTGGAAGGGACCTCCAAAGGTCACCTGCTCTAACCCCCCTGCAGTGAGCAGGGACATCCTTCACTAGATCAGGTTGTCCTGTTGAGCCTCACCTTGAATATCTCCAGGGATGGGGCCGCAGTCACCTCCTTGGGCAACCTGTTGCAGTGTTCCACTATCCTTATGGTAAAGAACTTGTTCCTTACATCCAATCTAAATGATGCTTTCATGTCATAAATCTCTAGGAAAGGCCATTTGAGAGGTTTGATTGATATGTGTCACAGTTTTCTTCTCTCCATTTTGCTCATTAGAATGGAGCTTTCTCAGGTGGCTGTGCTCACAAACAGTTAAAGATAAGTTGTTCAAAATCTCATTTCCAGGACTTCTTGCTTTTTTTTCTTCAGCATTACTGAAAGCAGCTGGAAAAAGACACTTAAGAGAGTGAATAAGGCACTAAGTCTTTTGCTTTAATTATTGTCTTGAGGCACAACTCCTACTGCTGACAAGTTTTTGCCTTTATGTCACCTGTTTGCCCAACAAAAGTGATTCACATTGGCCCTTCCTTGTACAGGAAGCTTTGTGGGCCTGAAGCATGGAGTGGTGTGAATTTTTCAGTTGCCTGCAGTTGAGATACCTGAAGTCATGGCCACATCTTTATGCCAGCTGCCCAGTAGAACCTGGTTTATTTTGTAGGGTAAGAAGTTGTAGGAGGAAGTCTTAGGAAATTCAATTATGACTAATGATAACAGAATTCTGCTTTATTGCTGTGTTGCTAGCAAGCTCCTCTCATTTTCTCTTGCTCTGTATGAGTCTAATCTTTATCAATATCTGTCTATAGACTTGGCAGTGTTAAAAGAGATGAGAAAGATGATTCTAAAAAGACAGAAGACAGAGATGAAAAGGAAAGAAAAGACAAAGATGAAAAGTCTGGTTCATCAGATCAACATAAAACCAAGTCAGGTAATCTCTCCTTTTTCTTCATAGAGTAAAACATAGGATAAAGTATGAAAATTAATTGGAGGCAGTTAGAGATTAGAGTTTCAACTCTTTTCAGCAAGGTGTTGCATAGACCAAGGTGGTTGAGTCCTATGTGGCTCTGACATCTGGCATTTAACATCTGTGGATGCAATCTTCAGACCCAAAGGAGGTTCTCTGCTGTCCAGACATGGCACCACCATGCCACCTGGGGAGCAGAGAGAGCATCTTGTTGTGAAACTGGTTCAGAAATCACCATGGGAGCATGAGAAGGCAGCAGAGGGGATATATCACCACCTGTGGTGGTGATATATTAATTTAATTTAATTTAAAATTCATTTTAAAACATCCCCATGCTGTAGAATTCTTTCAGATTCTTAGTTGGAAATCCAGAAGGTATAAAGAGGCAGGAGGAGAGGGGGGATTGACATTGAGTCATCCTTAAGAAAAACATTTGGGAAGTGGAGTCAAAAATGATTTTTGGAGAATGTAGCTTCTGCATAGCAGAGTGCTGTAGCTTATGGAGTTTGGTTTCTTTCCATCTCTTTCCCTTCAACCTCTGATTTTATTTAGGAAGCAAAGGAACAGAGAGGACAGTAGTGATGGATAAATCCAAAGGAGAACCTGTCATTAGTGTGAAAACATCAACTACATCAAAAGACAGAGTAAGTAATGTTTCTGCATGGGGAACACTAAATAATTAATTATAGAACTGTTGGGAGTTGGAAAAGGCCTCCAAGATCATCCAGTCCAACCAGCAACCCAACCCCACCATGGCCACTAAACCCTGTCCCCAAGTGCCAATGCCTTTCCTGAACACCTCCAGGCATGGTGATTCCACTACCTCCTAGCCTGTTCCAGTCTCTCACCACTCTGGCAGCAAAGAAATTTTTCCTCATCTCCAACCTAACCCTCCCCTGGCACAATGTCAGGCCATGTCCTCTGTCACCCAGTCCTAGGGAGAAGAGGCCAACCTCCACTACAGCCTCCTTTCAGGGAGTTGTAGACAGCAATGAGGTCTCCCCTCAGCCTCTTCTCCAGACCAGTATGTGTCAGTTTTCCTTAGAAACAAGTACTGCACCCTGCCAGGCTACAAGTCCCCCATGCTTGGCTTATCTAAATCCACATTGGACCAATAGATCTTTATTAGTAAAATATCTTTCATGAGGCTAATATCAGATATATTCAGTAATGAAACCCTGCCAGACAAATCATAGAATCACAGAATGGTTT
>VWYK01055407.1:0-40970 GCA_013399775.1 Semnornis frantzii
GGGTCTGAGGAGAGCAGAGTCAGGATTTCATCACTAGCAGTGCAGAAGGAGAACCAGCTGAATTTCCCGTCTGGGAATATACTTTGTGCAATGACATCACTGCCTTCTGGGATTTGATGTATTCTGCCCTTACCTTCAGACAAGCAAGATGAGGCCAATTTTATGTATCATCCATTTGTTTACAAGGATAGTCAGGGCCCAGGAGTTATCAGGCACAGACAAGAGGCAGATTCTCTTATTGTTTAAATTGTAAGTATGGTCTACAACAGCAAGTACTCACTTATCAGACAACCTCTGTCAACAGGAAAAATGAAAACCAGCTAAAATAAGATCATGTCACAGTCACTTCAGGCACTGAGCTGCATGTTACAAATGCCTTGTTGATCCTTCACAATTGAAATTCAGGTTTAGGCTTTGAGTTCTTGAAAAGGTTACAAATGACTTGGGGAGTCAGAGATGCAAAGGAAAAAAAAAAAAAGTAGAAGGGAATTTAACAAAGCTTTGAAAAAGAAACAGTTCCCTGAACATTTTAACTGAGCTGAGCAGACTAAGACTTCATTTGGGGACTGTAAAGTGAGGGGGGAAAAAAACCATAGATATCTCTCTGATTTTTCCAAACAAGTGTGGTCCATGGTTGCTTATCTCTGTAGTATCTGGCTGTGAGTAGGGAATATTTAAGGATTTCTCAAGCATGATGCATGTCTGCTAACATTATGGTGTGACTGAGGAAGTATCCACAGAAGATACTTGGTTCTCTTTTGTGGTTTTTAAGAAGTTGTTAAGGTAGCTTCTGCTTGAGGTGTGTTCAGTTGAAATGCAATCCAGGAAAACACCAGAAACAGCTTTGTCTCCAGATGTCCCAGTGCCAAAGTACCTTTTTACTGTGAGGGTGGTGGAGCATTGGAACAGGCTGCCCAGGGAGCTGGTTGTGGCCTGGAGGTATTCAAGGTGAGGCTCGACAGGGCTGTGGGCAACCTGACCTAGCAGAGGATTGTCCCTGCTGACTGCAGGGCTGGTTGGCCTAGATGACCTTTAGAGGTCCCTTCCAACCCAAACCATTCCATAATTCTATAAAAGCTTAAGGATCTGAAAAAAAGCCACGGGGAAACTTTGCAGACCTTGAGTTTTCCTTGCATGAAACCCAGCAGTTATTCCTAGCTGGTCCCACAGAGAAAATGTGAGCTCCTGTGATTCCAAAGCTCTGTGAGATCAACATGGGTGACATTGCAAAGTCTTCCCTGGTTTGCAGTCCTTTTTTCTAAGCACGATGAGCTGGAGAAGGGTTGGAAGAAGTGTCTCAGATGAAAGGCCTTACCTCTAGCTTGTTGTGTTGGTGAGCAGCAGGGAAGTTGTCAAAAGCACAAAACTAAGCAGTGTTATGAAGTTCTCATCAGATCCCCCTTTTCTCTATCAACACTCTCATTCTGCACATTGCAAAGGAGAAGTCTTTCATGCTAATCTTCACCTTCTATATTTAAGATTGTTAAAGGAAGCTTATGTAGGAATCACTTCCCTCAACTCAGTAAAGTGCCATAAGGAAACAAGAAACTCACAACCAAAAAAAAAAAATCAGAATTTTTAAAGCACAGTTTGTTTTTAGTAGCAAATATCATTTTAAAGTGTTTTGATTTTTTTTTTCCATGTATGAGGAGGAAAGACATATGGTGACTGCTCTATAGCACATACAGCAACTGCATTTGAGAGTGCAGTTACCCAGAAGGCAACAAATAATTAAAATAGATTTTCCAGTAAAGAGGCAAGTGGGAGGAAGTTATCTGCTCAGGTTTTGTTTTCATCAAAAGAAGTTAAGTTGGTTGCAAAAAGCACTGGGCAGTATTTCATGTTTCTGTTTAAAAAAAAAGTTCTTTTGTGTTTTCAGTTGCATGTCCTTGAGAGTTGGAGCCATAGAAATGGCAAGAAGCTCATTAGCACAAAGTGTGTAATTGTACACTTGGGGTCTCATGCTATGAACATCTGCTTGGATCAGAAGTGTCTAAAGGAGAAAATGACCTTCCTGTGCTAGCTGGGCACTGAAGAACTCTGTGCTGAGGAAGAGAATTCCAGAATCCTTGGACTATGTCAGGAGAGGCAGTGGCAGAAATATCTGTAATACTCCCCAGGGCATTGGCAAGACCTCCCCTAGAGACTTCTGTAAAGGAGGCTCAGCAGTTATTTATCAGAGATGATTTCAAGATGAAACAGGAGGCAGAACTAAGCACTTCTTTGTGCTTGGTACAAAAATAACATGTCCTGTGTCTTTTAGGACAAGAGGAAATGGCCTGAAGGTGCACCAGAGATATTTCTTCACTGAAAGGGTTTCCAAATACTGGAACAAGCTGTCCAGGGAGGTGGTTGGATCCCCATCCCTGGAGGTGTTTAAAAGAAGCAGAGATGTGGTGCTGAGGGGCAGAGTTAGGCAAGGATTGGACTCTATGATCTTAAAGGGCTTTCCAGCCATAATGATTCTGGGATTCTGTGCCTATGTCCTAATAATTAATGCTGCAGCACTGTTTAAAAGGCATCTAACAGCCACTTTAGAGTAGACATTAGCCTGATAGAGGCTTTTAAAGGGTAGAACAAATAGACCTCTCAGGCAATTATTTCAGTGTGCATTAATTCCAAAAGAATCCTTTTGCACATAATCATATAGATTTTTTTTTCCCATCATGTTGTTTGAGGGTAAACTGAATGAGGAATTTGAGGAAAGGGGAAGAGGATCTGCTACTTGTAAGAGATTTGACTTAAGAGAGCTCGTGGCAGCATTTCACACTGTTGAAGTTCTTCTATTGCAAAGGCAGCCTTGCAAACATCTAGCCCCTGATTTTCTTCCTTGGGTTCTTACTGTCTTTCTGTCAGACCTGTCTGTAAAACATCACCAGGTTCTTTTTTTTCATTACCAGCACCACCACAGTAAAGGTGATTGAGGAGTTTCTTGTCTTGGGCTGCTGTAATTTCCATCACATTTTTGCAAGGCTGTACAAAGTGTTACTGCTGAGTCTTGGGGCACAAGGTATTTGGCTACATCCTTGAGACAAAGAATTCATAAAAGAGAATTTATGTGGTGCTTTATGGAACCCACTGATTAACTGCAGCCCTCAATAAAGGGAAGAGATGCTGTGTGCAATTGAAGTGCAGGTATAAAAGAGCCACAGTAAAGAAGATGCAAGTGAAAACAATATATTAAGCTTCTGAGAAGCAGATTCATTGTCAAGTCTTTGTACTTCTAAAGAAATTCAGAACATGCTGATAGGTGGTGGTGCTATTTCATGCTGCATGACACTGCTGTTAAGAGTAAGGGTTGAAAAAGACACTCCTCCTTCTGACCTTGGGAAGCTGAACTAGATGAAAGGAGCCTGTGTTTTAAGCAAGCCTGGACTCGTGCATCACACCCTAGGAACTAGTGAAGGGCACAGAGTATCAGAGAATGAGAGAATCAAGCAGGTTGGAAGAGAGCTCCAAGCTCCCCCAGCCCAACCTAGCACCCAGCCCTGTCCAATCAGCTAAACCATGGCACTGAGTGCCCCATCCAGGCTTTGCTTCAACACCTCCAGGGACGGGCACTTCACCACCTCCCTGGGCAGCCCATTCCAATGCCAATCACTCTCTCTCTTCCTCCTGAGTGAAGGACTTCCTTCTTACAATAAAGAGTAATGATGGGTTTGTATTATGGCAAAAAGCATCCAGTTTGTAGGCACATTTACATCTTGGTTGGCCAGTCTGGAATGATTTTTCTCAGCATGTCTGTGGATTTTCTTCCACCTGTAGTTTGCACAAAGTCTTGCTACACATGATCTTACAGTTTCCTCTTCAAACCTTCCCTGTTCACTTGGTAACCTCAGCAAGCATTGCGGTATACCCCCTGGATAACCTGAGCTGTGTCTAGGTATATAGGCAGTTCATCCTGGTCGAGTTGCTGTATGAAAGTGTTGCATTCCCAACTCTTTAGCTAAAGACTGCTTCTCTGGCAACATGGAGAGTGAAAAATGCTGTGTTCTATTTCTCCTGCTGCTTCAAATGTATGAATATGGATGGAATGTGCTGTATCTTGGGCAGGTGGAATCCCTAAGAAAGGTGCTGCATGAATGTATTAGGAGAAGCAGTGATTTTTTTTCAAATAGATACTCAAGGAGGAAGTTCAGAAACTTGTTTTTCTAGTATGGCAAGGGATTGAGAGTAGCAAGGAAGTTTTTAGTCATGAAATAATGGAATTATATTCATTGGTGCAAACTGTGTCTATATCATCATATCCTCACCCAACACCTGTCCTAAAGGAGAGCTAGCAAACCAGTGCAGTCTTATAACATTTGCATTAATGGCTGCTCTTTATGTTTTTATATTACAGCTTCATATTCTAGATGACAGCATGACAAATTTCAGTGTGCTGAAAGGCAGAGCATTTTCCTTGGCAGCATTTTGAGCAGTGGATTTTCTTCCCCTAATTCAGATGCGAGAGAATACCAGGCTCCAAGCCTTTGAGTAATTGCCATTTGTTTTTGTCCTTCACCTCTTTGCTCTTCTGAAAACAGATTGTATTCCACAGCAGGGTTTCAGTGATGAGAGGTAAAGTAAACCCTCCTCTAGCAATTGGATGCTTTGACTTACTGAAGTCACTGCTGCTTGAAAGAGAAATTGGCTTCCCTTGAGAACATGTGAGCAATAAAAAATAAAGCTGTGGATGGGTTTGTGTAAGGGCACATAAAACCCAAATTCCTCACCGCAGACATTTTTGTCAGGAGGAGAAAACTGATTCAGTTATTACTAGTGTGGCCATTGTATTTGGTTAAGTCATTTCAGGAGTCCAAAGACTCTTTAAAACTGTTTATTTCCCTGAGGAGACAAATGCAGGGTTCTGTATTGCAAGTCAAGAATGGCAGCCTTTAACAGGATTGTGAGAGCCTTTGCCATGGGTCTGCAGTGTGAAAAACGTCCTTAGCTGTAGGTCACAAGGAACAGGAGGAGAAGGAAGCAGTCAGAAGAGATCCAGCCAGCCAGATGGTTTTATGGGTGGGTTGTTAGAGTGGCTGCAGAGGGCTGGTTTCAGATTTAGGCTGGTGCTCACAAAGGAGCTGGCTGTACACTATTGAAAACAGAGCAGTCTGGATGCTGTAGGGCAGAGCAGCCACAGGGTTAGATACTTTCAGGAAATTTATTTTAATAGAACAAAATGCCCTGGGCTTCTGCAAATTACTTCTCTTTCTCCAGAGCATCCAGATGCAAAGTCAAACCTAACTTGCTGTATTTCACAGATGACCATTTTGAATTCATATTCCAGGCAGCGTAGCGAGGGCGAGGAGTGGCAGCAGTGTCACTCTGATGAGTTCTCTGTACGTGGCTCTGCAGAGAGGTAAGGTGTGAGGATAGTCACTCACTGACTAATCTGTGGAGCCATGCCATGGTTTAGACCTCAAAGATCATCTGGTTACAACCCCCTGCCACAGACACCTGCTCAGCTGGGTTGCTCAAATGCAATCCAGGGATGTGGGCATCCACAAATGTCCCTGCCTGTGGCAGGGGCTTGGAACTAGATGACCCTTGAGGTCCCTTCCAACCTTACCATTCTGTGATTCTATGGAATTCTCTGGGCAAACCTGTTCCACTGCCTCACCACACTCACAGTTAAAAATTTCTTCCTTGCATCTAATCTGCATCCAACCACTTTCAGTGTAAACCAATTAGTCCTGATCCTACTGCTACACTGCCTGCTAAAGAGTCCCCTCACATCTTTCCTGTGGGCCCCAGTTTCTGTGCTGGAAGGCTGCTATCAGGTCTCCCCAGAGGCTCCTCTTCTTCAGGCTGAACAACCTCGACTCCCTCAGCCTGTCCTCATATGAGAGGTGGCCCCAGCCCTTTAATTATCTCCACAGCCTTCGCTGGACCCAGATAATAACTGAAATCAGGAAAATAAATAGAACCTAGGTGAGGTGTAATTTGTGTTGTTATGGAGTCTCTTCTCATGTTAGTAATATGCAAATCTGTGCAAAATGATTTATTTTTGCATAAAGAGCCTGGCTGGGAGAGATGCCATGTGGCCTTGCAGCCTGAATGTGTTGTGCAGCGCCGCCTCGTGGTGCAGCGCCGGCTCGTGGTGCAGTGCAGCGCCGACTCTTGGTGCAGCGCCGCCTCGTGGTGCAGCGCCGGCTCGTGGTGCAGCGCCGGCTCGAGGTGCAGCGCCGACTCTTGGTGCAGCGCCGACTCTTGGTGCAGTGCTGACTCGTGGTGCAGCGCCGACTCGTGGTGCAGTGCCGACTCTTGGTGCAGTGGTGACTCGTGGTGCAGTGCTGACTCGTGGTGCAGTGCTGACTCTTGTTGACTCTTGACCTGTGTAGTCCTAGTGTCAGTAAGCACAGTCTAGGTGTTGAATACCTTCTGAGTGCGGTTCCTCTTGCTGCCATGTCGTGGCCCCAAGCAGTGCTGTGGGAAGTTTTAACGCTTTGTGCCAGCTTTGAGTCCTTTAGGCACTTCGCTAATGTTGATGGATTCAAGCTCCCATTGCCTTAGGGATTCATTTTTATGCACAGGTAAACAACTGCACATCGTTTCTGTGAGCTGTGCAACATACTTCAGGAAACCTCTAGCAGAGGTTCAAAGCTCTGCCTTTAATTGCTGGGCTCAGCTCCCTTCCAACGCAATAATTGCTTTCCTCTGTAGGAAGATGTTTTGGTTGGGCTGCCAGGCAGCTCTCTCCCAATTTCTGCTCAGGCCTTTTTCTTGTAGGCATTTGCCTTGCTTCAGGGACTGTTGTGTCATGCATAAGCTTCTCATTTCTTTTTAGACTTTGGGGGCCAGCTTCTCCCTCCCTTTTTCAAATGGCTGTCTTCTGCTGAGAAGTGTTAATGCTGCTCTGAGAGCCCATCTGCCCTCTTGCTGAGGCGCAGCACCTGGGCTCTCTACGTGGCTGTGACACTTGCCAGCTTCTCCTCTTCCAGCAAAGTTTCTTCTCCTCTCTTTTTCCCCATACATCTCTAAATATAGGTTAGGGATGGCAGTCAGCTTTTGTAAGGCTCTGTCAGCCCCATGGATAAATCCTCTCTCACTCTCCATTTGATTCCCCACTGACTTTCCTATGTGCTCGTCTTCTCTTCTGCCCTTTCCCCCCCAAACCAGTACTGTGCAAATAATCGATTTTTCAGTTTACTGACTGGGCTGGAGAGTCAGGATTTGAGGGGGTAATTCTTCATGGTATAGTAAAAGACCTTTTAAAAAAACTCTTAAAATGAAACTTGACAGATTCTGAAGCAGAGACATCACTTTGTGCTTAATTTCAGCATTCCGGCGCTTCAGCTTGTCAATCTCAATTTGTAAATTGTTTTCATCATCTCCAAACTCCATTTTCCAGCACAGAAACTGTATTCCAAATAATAATAATAACAACAGTAATAATAGCAGTCGTCCTTTTCTCCCCAGGAGTGCAGTAGCTTCCCATGGTATTAGGGATTTTCTGTTAGCAATGATTTCGCTTGTACGTAACTCCACTTGCTTACAAAGGCATTTCAGCTCTGCCATACTTCAGAGGCACTTTGTCTTCACAGCTCCATTTTAGCCTCCTGTTCATGTTTTCAACCTGTTCTGCTCTAAAGAGCAAAAAAAAATAGCATACATGTGGGCAGTTGCAAGAATGTTTTGGAGAGGTAAACTGCACTCTTACTGGACATTGGCCATCATCACAGAGATCATGGAATCATAGAATGGGAAGGTTGGAAGGGACCTCAAGGATCATCCAGTTACAACCCCCTGCCATAGGCAGGGACACCTCCCACTAGCACAGGTCACTCAAGGCCTCATCCAGCCTGGCCATGAACACCTCCAGGGAGGTTCCAGATCACGTTGGGTGATTCTGTGCTCCACAACCTCCCTGGGCAACCTGTGCCAGTATCTCACCACCCTCAACCTGTGCCAGTGTCTCACCACCCTCACTAGAAAGAACTTCTTCCTAACACCCACTTTCAGTCTCCCCTCTGCCACTTCAAACCCATTGCCCCTTGATCTGGCATTCCAAGCCCTTGTCAATAGTCCCTCCCCAGCTTTTCTGTAGCCCCCTTCAGATCCTGGAAGGCTACTCCAAGCTCTCCTGGAAGCCTTCTCTTCTCCAGGCTGCAGAGCCCCAACTCTCAGCCTGTCCTCACAGCAGAGCTGCTGCAGCCCTCTGAGCATCTTGGTGGCCTCCTCTGGACCTGCTCCAACACTTCCATGTCCTTCCTGTGCTGGGGGCTCCAGAACTGCACCCAGGACTGCAGCTGGGGTCTGAGGAGAGCAGAGTAGAGAGATAAATGAACCTGGGATGATCACCCCATATTCTTTTATCTTTTACCAGGCAATTGATTGTCTCCCTGGGTCTCAGAAGATGCTCATTGTTCTTTCCTGTTCTATTCAGGGCAAACCTGCTCACACCCTTCAAATGCAACTTCAAATGTCCTTGAGAGCTGCTCCAGCAGAATTACACGAAAGCAGCAAGCCTCCATTTCTCCTGTACTGGAGCGAGCTAAGGATAGTTCAATAGTTGCTCTGTGCACTGTCAGTGTTGTGATAGATTATCCTTCTATGTGGAGGTGATGGAACCAGCTCCTTCACAGACCACATCAGTGATTCAAATTACTCCTGAAATAGCATTTGATGGTCTCTGATGAAGTATGTGGAAATCAGTTCCAAAAAACTGCAGTTTATGATTCTCACTTCTGTGTGTTAGAAATCCTGCCTGACCATGTCAGGAAAGGAAATTAATGATTTTTCACTAAAGTGCTTTTAGTAGTTAACTTTTATGGCATACAGTAAGTGGTATTATCATCACAGAGAACTTTTTTCTCTCTTTTCTTGTCATGATTGTTCTACCTCAAGTAGACTTTAAATCTGTCAGCATTAGTGACTTGTACAATACACATAGGTCTGGCAGATGCCAAAAAACAGCAGTTGTGAGAAATACCTATTTTCAGTGGAGCTCTCCAAGTGGTGGAGTTGTCAGTTGCTTTAACACTCTGGACAATCAGCCAGCCAGGATTTCTGCCTGCTATAAATCCACATAGCTCCATTAAAGTCAGTGCTGATTTATATCAGTGGAGGACCTGTCCTGGAGTGTTCTCAGCTTGATGGTCTCCTTCTTTCAACAGAAGTGAAGCCAGCTCTGGAAGAACAGGAGTTTAAAGCAGCTTGGTTCACACTGCTCATTGGAAGGGTGACCCTTCCCATTGCTCTTACAGGTATTTAGGATTCTCTAAATGACCCTTAGGAATTAGAGTGGCGTATAATTTGGTGCTCTGTTCCTCCAGCTGCCTGTGTGAAGCATTGCTGGAATGGAAGGCAAGAGCAAACACACTATTAACAAATGCAAGGTTTGTGCAGGAATTCAAAGGTTTATTACTCTGTTTCTCTTCTCATCTCACACTTGAATGTCACCAGCCTGGGAATTATGCAAGATCATGTTTTCACTTTTTCCCAGAGAAGCATCTTTTGAAGCTTCCTTGAATGTGGTTTTAAAACCATTGACAATTGAAATTATTCTCAGATAATTGTTTGGTTTTCAAAGTACACCTGAAAGGGAGAGAGGTTACCCAGTCCATCTTTCAGATGGGATTAATTCAGCCCCTTTTCTGTATCCAGTGTGATACAGTTTTTAATTACATGTTTAGCATCATCATTCAGTACAAACTGTTCCTGCTTTGGCCATATGTCAGGTTGCACAGGAGAGGAGGCAATATTCTGTTTGTCCAAGCTGCAGAGCACAAGAGGCAGCAACAAATTGCAGAGGGCGAAGAAAAGAAAGGGGGGGAGAAGAAGCAATGCTCAAATAGGCAGAGCAGTTGTGTGCTGCCCTGAAATTAATTGTTGTGCAGCTGCTGGCACTGCTCTCCTTTGTGGCACTGCCCATCTTACTAAGCCAGAGCCTTTGCCAAGGGTCGCTCGCTGCACCTTCTAATTTTCCAGGTTCCTGATTTGAAACTCAGAGACCTCATCTGCAGAAGTGCTGAGCACCCACAGCTGAGGGGAATGGTCAGTGTGAGGTGATCTTGTTAACAGCTTTCAGATCCTGTGAAAAGGCAGGTCCTGAAGAGCTGGAATGAGACACTCAAAAATGGACTAACTCTGCTGTTAGAGCTGGTCCAGAGGAGGCCACCAAGATGCTGAGAGGGCTGCAGCAGCTCTGCTGTGAGGACAGGCTGAGAGAGTTGGGGCTCTGCAGCCTGGAGAGGAGAAGGCTTCCAGGAGACCTTAGAGTAGCCTTCCAGGATCTGAAGGGGNGTGAGCTGTGCTAGTGGGAGGTGTCCCTGCCTATGGCAGGGGGTTGGAAGTAGATGATCCTTGAGGTCCATTCCAACCTTACCATTCTATGATTCTATGAAAATCAGTGAATATCTGATACCACTGCACAGTGCAAGAGAGAATCACTAAGGTGAAAGAAATAAAGATGAAAATTCATAAACTACAAAATAATTTGGTAAAAAATTCCTCTTCTGGCATTGACCAGCTGGAATTGTGCCAATGGCAGAAATTTGGAGACTGGGAGTTTCAAAACAATCGGAGGTTGGTGACTTCTGTGCACAGGATGAAATGGAAGGGTAAAATAAGAAGCTAACCTCAGGAGTGAAACAAGCAGGCTGGCAAATGCCTTCCACTGCTGGAAGGCAGGAAGTGGTCACAAAGAAGAGTCAGCACTGAAGTTTAGAAGTATCCAGTGGTCCAACAGCAATGAATTTACAAAGCTATAGAACTTTTATGGCCCTGAAGAGTAATACAGACAGAAGAAAACAATCCAACATTGGGTTATTTCTGCAAGCTCTTTTTCTTGCTACACTTTAGGTGCTACACAAGTGTGGGAATTGATGATCAAATTGAATTCACAGTCTGTATATCCCCCCCTTGGTTTTGAGACTTCAGAATTAGTTTTTAACTACAAAAATTCTGTGCTCCACAACCTCCCTGGAGATGTTCAAGACCAGGTTGGATGAGGCCTTGAGTGACCTGTTCTAGTGGGAGGTGTCCCTGCCTATGGCAGGGGGTTGGAACTGGCTGAGTTTTGAGTTCCCTTCCCTAAGCCATTCCATAGCACAGAACCTTGCACCGTAATGCAAATTGCTGTATAATAATCTCTATGAATGGTATAGTGGCAATCAGCAGTGCTGGTGATTGATTAAACACTTCAGCCTCCCTTCAGAGTTTAATTAATCTTAGCAGCTCCTTATGGCTACAAAGCAATAGAGATTATTGTCATTTTAGTAGGGAACAGCAAGTAGCTTCTGGGTGTGTTGGTCGTGGGGTTTTTCTCCCTTCTGAAAGTCTTCCCAGGCACAGGAGCAGAAAGTTACCTCACTTAGGAGTTTCACCTATGTGGTAACCCCTGAACACCTCTCATAGGGTCAATAGCTGGAGTACAGCACTAGAGCTTCACAGAAACTTTCAAGCCTAGCTCTGACAAACAGCAGTGCCTCATGAGGTGATCTGTCCCCAGCCCACACAAAGGAGTCATAGAATCATTAAGGTTGGAAAAGGCCTCTTAGATCAGCCAAGTCCAACTGTCAACCCAACACTGCCATAGCCACCAAACCATGTCCCAGAGTGCCATATCTACACAGATGGGGAACATCTCCAGGGATGGTGGCTCCCTGGGCAACCTATTCCAATGCTTGACCACTATTTTAATACATTTTTTTTTCCCCAGTATCTAATCTAAAGGTCCCCTGGGGCAACTTGGGGCCATGTAAGGACTTGAATGCCTTTAACCTGGGAAATGGGATATTGGTTTTCAAAGACCCCTTCCAGCCAGAGCTGCATTTCTCTCTAAGAGGATTCTTTCTAATATCCCATTACAGAGGAGATCTTTAGCTTTGGAGTCTTTTTCATCTCCATTTCTAAGAATATCCCTGTAAGGAAGGCAAACTATGGTAAAGTTTTACATCTGAGTGGTGCAGGGACCTTCATGGTTTTTGTTAACTCATCTGACACCTCCAGTGCCCTTCCCTTATTCCTCTATACCCACGAGTGCATTGTGAGGGTACATTTCACTCCATGTCATATTTTATGCTCCCTCCCCAGCCCTTTTCAGAAAAAAAATCTGCTACAGATAAAGAAATTGTTTCAGGATCTGACCTCCTTTCTTGACCTGTCTCCCTGTCCTTTTTCCTGGGAGAGCTTTTGTGCTTAGCTATGGGAAAATAATGACAGGGCAGTGGGGTAAAGTCAAAGGGAGAATCTCTAGTTCTAATGCAATACATTCAGGTGTTGGCTTATAGCCTCCACACTGCTCCATGCTCTCCTGGAGTGGGTAGGTTGGCTTCTCCCTAGTTTCTGTCAGCACTTGCAGTCCCCACTTGTCTTGCATCATCTTGGGTCCTTTTGCAGTTAATGCCAATTTAAAATAGTAATGAGAGTAGAGAATTGCCCACCACTTACTTTACAGAGTACTTTGTACTGGCTTCACTTTTTATCACTTTTTAAGTTTCACATGAAGAAAAAAAAGCCAGAAAAAGAAGAGGAGGAAGAGGCTTAGCCCTGGATCGTAATAGACTTCCCATTTCAAAACCATTCTCTCTCTGAGCCTCTCAAACCATTTAAGGGTGAAGGGTGACTAAAGCTTCCCACACCTCCATAAAAAGTAGATTGTTTCACCCAGCATAAACACATGTGAACTATTGGCAGAATAAAATTAGTACCTATCACACAGCCATCTTACTCCTTTCCTGGGTGATTTTTATCACTGTCACAAGAACAGCCAGAGTCTGCCATTTACTTTTCTCCCTGGTGTTTTTCTGGGTTGTAGAATCTGAATGTACTGGATGTAAAAACCTATTGAAGAGTCACTTAGTGTATGAAGTTATCCTTTTAAAGATTCAGTATTTTGATTATTTACCATTCCACCTGTTCCTCTCAGATTATCAAGGCTCCCAAAGGACAGGAGTGACCAGGCAGTCAAGCTGAAGAACCACACAAAGGTCACATTAGAAAATGCATAACACATTTAGTGCTTATTATTCTTCTGTCTCTTAAAGTCTTCATGGGTGATTAAAAACCTCCTCCTGGTGACAGATCATAATGAGAACGGAAAATGTGGCAACATAAATTGATTTTATGTTGATGATTGTAGCAAGGAATGGGAAAGATTCAAGTATTACTTTTCCCACTAAAGCTACCACGGGGACATGGCAGTGTTGTGCCGCTCCGTGTTCGCACGCTCAGGATGCAGGCTGAGCACTTCTCTTGTAGGAAGTGGCACTCATTTTGTGCTTCACACACCTGCAATTGCAGGGAACATCAAAGAGCTTCAATGTGTACATCTGTGGAAGCCATACCTGTAGCTTCAGCACTCTGAGCCTGCACAGGCACAAGTCCTTCCAACTGGATTGTGATGGTTTGGGAGTTAAGGACTGAAGCTCTGTTTACAGCTCAGCACAATGTACAAGCAGAGATATACACAACAGACAGGAATAGTTACAGACATAGACAAGTTAAAGGGAATACAGAAGCACAACTCCCCTCCCAGCAATCAGAGTCCCCAGGAGGGGCTCCCAACCACACTTCCACCTTCTCCCCACCCCTCTACCTTACCCCAGGGTCTGCCTTGTGTACAAGGTGAGTTTGGTGGATGGGCCAGGGGGGTTAGAAGCAGAGTGNTTAGCCTCAAAGCAGCACATGGATTTAATGTGATACTGGGACAGGCTGCCCAGGGAGGTGGTTCAGTCACCATCCCTGGGGGTGTGTAAAGGTCATTTGGTTGTGGTGCTGAGGGATATGGCTTAGGGGTGAACTTCTCAGAGCAGGGCCTATGGTTGGACTCGATGATCCCAGAAGTGTTTTCCAGCTGGAATGAGTCTATGATTCTACACATCTTTTAAATACAGACTGACCACATCCACACTTCCATGAGTAGCCTCACGATGTTCGGGCCATGTCTAGTGGTCAGCAGGTTTGCAAAGGAGAAAGAAGTTCAAAGCAACTATTTTCTCTCTTAAAGCTGCTTGTGGTCTAGATTCTGCTCTTCTGTGTTCTCCTCAGAAGGATGTAGAAACATATTTTCCAGAAATGGCTTACTAGGGCTCTGGATGTCTCATAGGTATGTAGATAAAAAGGAAAAGATTAACATCACTGTCGCCTAATTCTAAACAAGATATCAAGAAACCTTTCCTCAAAGCACTTCATAACAGCTTCCTCTGCTAACTTCCTGAAAATTCCTTGAGAATATAGCATAGCCTTGGGTTTATCTGCACGTGGAATCGATCCTGAAGGAAGCAGAAGTGTCTTTGCCTGTCTGTAAATAGCATCATCTGTAAACACACTCTTACCTGTGCTGTAGAAGGAAGACACAGCAAAATAAAAACATAGATGTGCAGAAAAGCTTTGTAAAAGCCCTGTAATGAATGGCATGCTTAAGGAACTGACAGATACCTGCCAGGAGACAAATAAATGGCAACAAGAGACAACAGTGAATGGAAGCTTCCTCCAAGACCACTGCTTATATGCAAACCTCACCCTCTAAGAATGGGCAGGGTAGGCATTCAGCGTGCAGGACCCAGTCATGTCCTCAGTTTCTTGAAGAAAAAGTTGGCAGTTATAACTTTGTGAGTGAGAAATGTAATTGTCTTCATTGTACCAACCTGAAAGTCCCACCTCTCCATTAGTTTGCCTTGCTGTGAGCTACTGCAACTGTGGGAGTCTAAATTAAAGAGGAAACAGAGGACTCCAGCTGACGTTATACATAAAGATGTAGCTGATTATTTTAATTGGAAAAATCAATGAGAAAATGAGATTCGAGGCAAAGTGTGGGGTGGCAATGAAACAGAAACAAAAGGAAAGACTTCACCCTGCTTCCTAAGCTGTGCTGCTGCCCTCCAGTGCACCTCAGGCTCTTCTTTCTCCTTCACTATCACCCCTCAGATGACTTACATGTCCTCTGTGTATCCACCTCCTGTCCTATTCCTGTCCTTTCTCTCTGGCTATGCTATCTCAGCATAGAAATTTATATTTTATGTATATATGCACACAATATGTGTGATAATATAATTACAATCTATATCATGTATACTATTCCTCCTCCTGCCTCCATAATAACTGGATGACAAGATCATATAATTTTATTCCCTTCATTATAAATACTCACAGGTAAATGTGTGAAGGATCCTCTGCAGTATGAGCTGATGTTCTTTTCAGGAGACATGCCCATTAAGTAAAAACTTATTGCATGGCTTCAGCTTCAAATCTGCTGCAATTTTATCTGCCTTGCATCTGATTTTTATTCAAGAATTTGCTTGCATGTGTAAAGTCATTTCAATTAGTTTCTTCCCATTATCTCTACAGCCCTGTGAGTAATTGCTGCCGTCTGTGAAAGACTATGTGTCAGTATTTTGTTAGACAAGAGTGTGGCAGATGAGAGTTTTACTCTGATTTTCACACACTGGCTAAGGACAACTTTCCCAAAAGGGCCACTCTCTTGGAACTTAAAAGCCTGTGACAAAGTAAGCAGGGTTCTGGGTTTATATATTCCATGTGGAGTATGTTGTGGTTAGACCCCTAACAGTAACGAAATACTGGCACCACAGAATGGGCTGGGTTGGAAGGGACCTCCAGAGCTCATCCAGCCCAACCCCCTCTGCAGTCAGCAGGAGCAGCCTCAACTAAATCAAGTTGCCCAGGATCCTGTTGAGCCTCAACCTTGAATATCTCTGGGGATGTGGCCCCACTGCCTAGCTGGGCAACCTGTTCCAGTGTTGCACTGCCTTCCTGGGCACACAAGGAAAACTCACAGATTTTCTTTCCAATGAGAGCAGAAGATCTGCCCACATCATGACATTTGGTGCCAGGCTAGTTTTCACCTAATCAAATTTGTTTCAGTGGATGACAAATTTTAAAAAATTTACCAAGATAACAGTTTGTTTTAAACCTGTGACCTGCATCCCCAGCACATCTCTGTATTTTCCATTAAGGAGTTTATAGTCTGGATGGAAGAAAGTGGACTAACAGGCCAGCGGTCAGCAGGCTGTGCCTGTAGAGCCCTTTGGCTGGTAATTGTTATTAGCCTGGTTCACTGCACCCTGCAAAAAGTGTGAAGTCCCTTGGTAGGGGAGTACATAGCCCTCTGTTTATTGTGAGAAACTTGTGAGCTGCTGTAATTCATTTCACATTTGCAGTTTCACCATTTCAAAATTGCTGTTGCTTTTTTATGAGGAAATGAGCAGCCCTTTTTATGGTTTTTTTTCCTAGCAAGCCCATGCAATTTAATGCTGATGAAATTTATCTGTCTGTGGATCAGCAGCATAACACAATTTTAATTACACCTACCACACTTCACTGAATCCTCTCATTCTGTAGCAATGTCTGCTCAGGGTAAAGGTCTGTGAGATGTTTTGAGCTCTGCTGAGCCCTAAGTCGCAAGGTTTGCATTCTGGTCGTTAAAAAAAACAACAAAGGAGCCAATCCTTTACACTTCTGTCTCAGAAGGAAGTGAGACTTGCTATTATATAGAGAATTAATGGGAAATGCAAGCTACTAAGTGCCTCTGTGCTTAAGAAATCAAGTGCAAAACCTTCTAAAAAAGATGATTAGAGCAAGAGGAAGGAAGTGCTGAAGCAGGTCAGGAAGACTGTATTGAAATAGTCATTGTCAGTTGTTCATTATGTGTTAATTCACAGCTAAGTGGGTTTTACTGCTTGCTTTGTAGTGCAGCTGTAGTTCTGTGGTAGTTAGGCTTTGAATCAGACCACTCATACTTCTCTGCAGCCTTTTCTGAATAGAGATAGGAATCCATGGCAGCTGCCTTTAGTGCTGTATTCAAGGAGCAAGGACACTGCTGAAAGGAGGTGGTGTCCAGTGGTAAAGACCTGCTGGTGCTTCTGTGCCACCCATCCCTGCCTCTTGTTGAAGACAGAAGTTCTGTTTCCTCACAGCAATTGCAGAGAGGGAAAAAGACTTCAACATCTAAATGTTAATGGCTTCAATACTTTTTCCCAATTTCAAAACAAATCAGCCCACAGGGAGGAATTATCTGTATCAAGAACTCTTTTCCTTTATTGCACTGAGATAGATTGGAGGCATTTCTGACAGAGGCTCTACAACCTGTTTGCCAAATTCCCTTTCGTGCCTGTTGAGCTTATAAATCAGCTCAGAGTAGTAGAGGTTATGATTGCTCTCTGGTTTGGGACTAAAGAGATGGGCTGAAAAGAAAAACCCAAAAGGAAGACATGGCAGTTCCCTGGGCTGCATTTACCTGTTACCAGCAGGGAAGTTCCCACAGGTTCTTCTTGGACATTTAGTTATGTGGGAAAGGAAATACTTCAGGGAGGATTTGCAAGTGGTGTATGTGACACTGCAGAGTTCTACAGGCTTACGCTGTTGGGACATAAGAAAGAAACTTGATGCAACACAGCTTTGTTTGTTCTGTTAGTTAGACTTTTTTATTTTCCTTTTTTTTGCCTGTAGCTGCTGACTGATGGCAGTGGTTTCTCTTTCTGTTGGAAGAGCAGAAATGTGTGCACAATATAGCAATGAGGAGATAGTTGCAAGGAGTTCTTAGGATAATCCAGTCAGTGATTTTGGTTTGTAGTGT
Source organism: Semnornis frantzii (assembly GCA_013399775.1). Taxonomy (NCBI): domain Eukaryota; kingdom Metazoa; phylum Chordata; class Aves; order Piciformes; family Ramphastidae; genus Semnornis; species Semnornis frantzii. The sequence goes on from VWYK01055407.1 coordinate 17,522, forward strand.
GTCTCTAAGGGACTGAAGACAATCAGAGATAGAGGTCTTAATCAATGTGCTGTCATCTATCATTCTGGACTCTTTGGCTTGTAACATCTCCAAAGACTGACAGCAGCAGCACAGCAGCACTCTTCAGAGCACAGATGGGCCAAGCACAGATGGCTGAGTTGCATCCCATGCAGCCTCTTGGTTAAACAAATATGGGATAATTTCACTAGGACTTTTTCCAGATTTACAGTGAAGTACATCACACACTGAACTTTGGGTTTTCTCTTTACCTCCTCCTCAGCCATCCCAATCAGTGAGTTTTCATTCTGATGCTGTGCCAGATTGTTATCACCATGCTTCTACCTTTTGCACATCTGGAAGGGGTTATGGAGTTCTCTAGTTTGATGGCTTGCTTTTAACATTTTTTTGCTTAAGATAGTAAGAGTCAGGTATTTGCTGTGGCCATTTCATGTAAGCAGAATAAAGAGATTGTTTCTTTGCAAAAAGTTTACAACCTGTGTAATTCAAACAGAAGAACCAATATTGGCACTCATACAATCACAGAATCAGTCAGGGCTGGAAGGGACCACAAGGATCAGCCAGTCCCAACCCCCCTGCCATGCCCAGGGACACCTCACACTAGCTCAGGCTGCCCACAGCCTCATCCAACCTGGCCTTAAACACCTCCAGGGATGAGGCTTCCACCACCTCCCTGGGCAACCCCTGCCAGGCTCTCACCACCCTCATGCTCAACAACTTCTTCCTAACATCCAGGCTGAATGATTGGCATTGGAATGGGCTGCCCAGGGAGGTGGTGGAGTCACCAACCCTGGAGGTGTTGAAGCAAAGCCTGGATGGGGCACTTGGTGCCATAGTCTGGGTGATTGGCTAGGGCTGGGTGCTAGGTTGGGCTGGATGAGCTTGGAGCTCTCTTCCAACCTGCTTGATTCTATGAATTCCATTTCTAGCTTTGTTCCATTCCTGCTAGTCCTATCACTCCTTGATATCCCGAAAAGTTAATTGGCAATGCCAATTAAGAGTGTGACAATCCAGATCAGTATTGTGGGCAGTCTCTGAGTCAATGCCTCAGAGCCTAATTCTCACCCATTTGTCTGGGTTTGTGCAGGCATGGTGTTCAACTGGAGTTTCAGGAAGTGTTCTGAACATGGCTTTGCAGGGGTTTACAGAGCTCCTGACAGGTATCATAAGAGAAGCTGAAGACACTTGTTTCAAAGTCCAGTGTCTGGGTAATAAAGGCTGTCATTAGCAGGGAGCAGTCAGTGATGCCTTAGTAGAGATGTGAGTGGAAGTAAAATAGAAACAGTAAAGGGTCCTGAAGCAGAGACTTAAAGCTTAGGTGTGATGCAGTGGGAACTGGGGGCTGGTGTCAGAGGTGCAGGCAGCAGAGGACTGCATGGGCCACCTGAGAGCTGACAAATCAGGTACCCTTGCAAAGTTATCCTCAGAGAAGCTTTTTGAAAGGAGATGGAGAGATGGTGACACTCTGTAAGGCCAGAGGAAAGGGTTTGAGAAGAGTCAGGAGCAAAGCTGAGGAAAGCTTCTTACATGTAAGAACAGAATGGGGGAATCATGTTTTAAACCATTGTTTGTTGCCTTTGCAAAAATACTTACGTGGAGCTGAAATCTGTTATAGGCCTGGGAAGGGCTGCAGCCCCATGTAAAGGTAACAGGGAGAGGGTGGGAGACCACCAGTGAAATGATTTGAACACTAGAGAGGAAGGATGAGGAGATCAGTTCTACCCATGAGGATCTTCAGCTGACAAGCAGGCATTTGTGAGGAGATGTATGAAACATGGGCAGAATGTTAAGTTTGATGGGAGAAGTCCATCCCTCAGCTTTTCACATGCACGTGTTGGAAACTGAACTGAGTTTGGGTGCATGAAGGATGGGGACAGAGGACCTCTCCCAGGTTGCTGCAGAGAGCACAAACAGGGCATATAGAAGGTAGGCAGAAGAATGTGGGAGGTACAGCCAAGGGAGAACAAGATCTGTGAGAAAACTGGATTGAAGGCAGCTGGGAGTTGAAGAGACAGAAGAAGGGTAGGTGGCATCAATAGACACAGACCATTTGAAATGGAAAGATCTGGATGGGAATTAAAAGATGTGCAGAATGTGAATGCTGAGCTGGAGAGGACATCCTGATGCTGCTTTGAGGAATCACAGAACTTCAGAGGTTGGAAGGGACCTCCAGAGATCATCCAGTCCAACCTCCCTGCCAAGGCAGGATCTCCTAGGGTAGTTGGCACAAGGGTGTATTAAGAAGAGTTCTTAGGGGAGGTTCTTCTCTCCCTCTACTGTGCTCTGGTTCAGTTTTGAGCTCCCCAGTTTAAGAGGGACAGGGATGTGCTGGAGGGGGTCCAGCAGAGGGCTATGATGGTGCTGAGGGGACTGGAGCACTGCCTGGTGAGGAGAGGCTGAGGGACCTGGGGCTGCTTAGTCTGGAGAAGAGAAGATTGAGAGGGGATTTAAGAAATGTTTCCAAATCTCTGAAGGCTCGGGGACAGGCTCTGCTCACTTGCTCCCTGGGATAGGACAGGGAGCAGTGGATAGAAGCTGCAGGTTCCAACTCAACACAAGGGGGAACTTCTTTACCATGAGAATTACAGAGCACTGGCACAGGCTGCCCAGAGAGGCTCTGGAGTCTCCTTCTCTGGAGCCTTTCCAGGCCTGTCTGGATGTGTTCTGTGTGCCTTGAGCTGCATTGTCTGGTGCTGCTCTGGCAGGGGGCTTGGACTGGATGAGCTCTTTGGGTCCCTTCCACCCACTGACATCCTGTGAGCGTGTGAATGCATCCAGGCAGGTTTTGAAAGTCTCCAGAGAAGACGACTCCACAACCTCTCTGGGCAGCCTCTTCCAGGGCTCTGTCACCCTTGCTGTAAATAAACTTCTCCTCATCTCGAGGAGCTTCTATGTTCAACTTCGTAGCCATTTTTCATGGCTGGGGAGCGTAGTGAGTTTCCAGACAAGGGAAAGTTTGCTGGGCTCTAGTGAGTAATGAGAAGTGATTTCCCATTTTAGAAGGGACAAGTCACAGTGATTTCTCTACTAGAGAGCTTTTGTTCAAGAGAGTTTTACAAATTTCTTCTGATGACAAGGACAGTGACATAATTGGGAACATCTGTAGCTCGGCCAGCCTGCACCAGCTAACAAAAGATACTGCTGGGTTTTTTTAATGAGTAAAATATACCAAACTATTTGAAAGTAAATTGATGGGGAGAGGAGAGTGGGCATCACTTCCACTTTCTAAACAAGCAGAATAATGATCTTTAGAATTCAACACAGCAGCTCTTGAATGCTTTATTCTGAGGCGCCGTGGAAGCTGCGGCTGTACAACAAACACAGCTCCCTCAAAAGCAGCGAGGTGAAGCAGGCTCACTGGGACGTGGCTAACTGCATTTCCTCCTACAGGAAAAGTGACTGGCAGATCAACAGCCAAAAAGTCCAGCCTTTGAAAACTGCAGGACTGTTCAGCCACGCTGCGGGTCTCAGTTCGCCTCCATAAGTGGAGCTCGAGAATGCCATCGATAATCTTTATTGACCTCCCGACCTTTGCATTCATTGCCCTGGAATATGGATTTACTTACTTTTGAGAGTTCCAGGTTGCTGTGCCACACATCATACAGTGTAGCTAGGATGTCATGTGTAAGGGAATCGATAGATGTCCTTCTCCCTTCCGCTTCGCTGTAACAAGTGCATAGAGAGGCTGCCGAAAGGGGAAAACATCACTTGGTGGTTGAGAGCAGCGCAGGAACTGAGCAGCCAATTTGTAAGCCGTGAGACGCTGCCAGGTGTAAGGCTTCCCTCCACCACCCTGCCAGAAGTTCTCTGTTGCCAGGTCTTGCCGTGTCCTGGCGTAGGCTCCTCTGACATCTCTCCTGCCTGCAGCGAACCCAAACGCTGAGCTCCGTAGCGCTGCCGCCTGCCTGCTCACCACCCGGCGGAGCTTAGCGCAGGCAGCCTCGGCGCTGCACTTGGTGCCCACACAGAGCTTAACTGCAGGAGGTTCTGTGCCCTCCACACTTAGAGCTGGGTCCCGGTGACTGACGATGCCTCAGCACCTCCACCTCCCGAGTGCCTGTAAGGAGCTCTTCAGACCGATGCTTTGTGCTGCTACCTTGTGCCTGCCGGCTGTAAACACAGCAGCGCCAGGAGCTGCCTCTCCTGCTTTCCCTTTCAGCACAGCACAGATTTGTGGGTCTGTGTGGGTGCTTCAGCTTGGGTTAGGTTTTTGAGATTTTTTTCTCTCTAATTACTTCTGAAGCTGCTTTATGCAGTAAAACATCGTTGTAGCTGCTCAGTAAAAAGCCTTTGTAGCCTGAGTTAACGTTTTCACTTTATAATGTTGACAGTGCAATATCCTGCAATTGAATTGGTCAGGTTTGCTTCCTGCTCTGTTACAGAGATGTGGAGGCTCTCAGTTAAATCATCCTGTTTGCAGCATGCAGGCTGCAGCAGGGATGTATGACTCTGGCTTTACATTATCCTGCTGGGAACAGGTTTTCATCTTTGGTTTTTTGGCTTGTCGTTGGTTTGCAGCTGGGGTTGGTTGGGTTGGTTGGTTGGTTGTGTGGAGCCCTGTGGAATTCTTACATCCTAGCCACTATACAGTCTCCCAACATTATGTTCTCACCCGTGCTGGATGAAATGTGTCAGACAGTCCTCACTTTTGCACTTCAGGAATCCATAAAAACAATTCCTTCTGCTCTTTGTCAGATAATTTCTTCAGGAAGGCAAAGGAGGCCTGAGGATTCGTTTTACTTTGCCAAACCAGAGTCAGGTCATGAGCCCTTTCACACCTGAGCTGGTTTCTCCCATGTTTGTACAGCATGACGGGGTGGGTGGAGGTGCCAACTTCTCAACTAGGCAGTGCTGGGGTTCAGAAATTTGGCAAAGGGTCAAAGTCTCTTGGGGACAATCTGGTGAGACTGCACTGCTTGCTTTCTAATTCAACACACTGATGCTCTTGCTGCTCTCTAGGAGTTAAAGTGGTCCTCTGCAGGAGCCCTGGTGTGCCAAGCTCCTCATGAAGCCCAGAAGCCTCATGAGGATAGCTCTGGAGCATGCAGGGTATTTCCTTACCAATTCAACCCCAGCTCCTCAATACTCAGGGACAAACAAGGTTTTGAAGCTATTTCTGTGGCTCTGGCTAGGCTGAGGTGCTCTCTGCCCAGGGTGTGTGCAGCTACTTTGAGTCAAGAGCATAAGCATGGGGCATTAGGGCTTGGACTTTTCTCCAGGAGCCACTGAACTAAACTCTGGGTGATTTAACACCTGATTGGGGGACTTTGAAGTGTTTGTCATGCCAAAGGTCACATTCCATCACTCTGGCCACGATGGATTGACAGCTTGGGGGAAGTCTTTATTTTTATGAGACACCCTGGGGTCCCAGCATGCTCGCAGACTACATAGACAAATGTGTAGTGCAGGGAATTGGTTCTTTCCTCCATCTCTTGTTTTGTAGAAAATAAAGAGGATCTGTATCTGCACCATAGGAGAAATGCAAGCCTGGGGAGCCACAAATGCTGCTTTCTTTGGCACAGGGGGAAAAAGGGGTGGAAGGAAAGAGGAGGAGGAGTGGAAAGTGTTTAATCCCCCTGTGTGACACCGTTTGGATAAACTCTATCAAGATTAGCTACTAAACCAGTAACTGCTACACTCAGTTGTGCTCTGCTGCTTACACAGGCAGTTTAGGTTGAACTCTCATGATTTCTGTCTTTGGATACCAATCCAAATTACATTTTCTGCAGCAGGACACTCGTTTTCCTATCTCTTTTCCTACAAGCTCCTGTTTTTTTTCAACGAAACCAACAACAGCAAAGGTCAAGATTTATGCAATAACATCTGTGAGTTACAAAGAGGGAGCTGGAGCAGAAGCTGGAGGCCAGCCATTAACCGTGGCAAGCTCTGGTCTTTCTTCTCACGATGTATCACTCCTTGATTAAGGAATATTAGCATCCTCTGTCTATCCCCTCTCCCTAGACACTCTTGGAAATGTGTAACGTTGCTCTTAATAACAACATTCCATTATTTTCTATCTCGCAGTCGTCAATAAATCACTTGTTAAATGAATCAGGCCTTGCAAACTCGCCCTGGCAAGATTGATTCCTGCCTGACATTTCCTTAGGAAATGAATTGAATCTTGGGAAGAAAAATGTGTGTGGAGTGGCAAAGTGTACTTGCACAGAGAGGGTATTTATGATGAATAGAAGGAAGATAGAGTACACATGCTTCAAAGAACACATTCTTGTAATGATGCACAGTACTAATACGATCTGAAGCAAAGATGGCAAGATCAGAAGCTTTCAGAGCAGAAGGATTACCATTTCCTTTGAAAGCATTATTTACTGTAAATTCCTGGGATGCTTTTAGAAATACATTGAGGCCTTTCATTGTGATTTACATAAGTCCTTATTTTTTTTTTCTATCTCTTCTGGGTATCCGTCAAAATAATTGGGCTTTCAGCAGTGCTTTGTGCAGACAGGTGGGTATGAATCCAAGGGTGATTTTTTCTCTTTACTGCCTGACTCTGTGACAACTGAAGGAGGCTCTTGCATTAGTACTTGTGTGTGTGTGTGATTCTGCCTGCTCTGGAGAGGAGTGAATGTGTGTGTCCTTCACCTGTTGTTACAGAGATACTTTAATCCAGTCTTCTGTGGCTGTCAGTGAAGGTTTCAGGAAGAAAGAAAGAAGGAAAAAAATCCAGGGACTTAGCTGAGATTTTCTTGACACTTTGAGTGCACTTCTCTTGTTTTTAGTTACTTAGAGCTATAGCAAATGAACAAAACAATTTGAAATAGATGATGTTTGTGAAAGTATTGGAGAACTTCACACTTAATGAAAAAAATGGTGTAGGTTTTAATTTCTTAGACTGGAAGGCTTTCTACTGTTCTTAGGTAGTGGAGATGCCCCTCCTGGAAGAGCACAGCCCCACTGTATTGACTGCAGCAGCTTAGCTTGGGAATGTTGGGTTGGCTACCAACCTCATTTTATCACCAATTAACCAAGAAAACAGTAAGCAGTGAGCTGCAATCTGCACTAACCCAACTGAGGAGTGTAAACCTCAACTGTTCCACCTGTTCTATTTGTACTGCAATTCCTTCTATGCATTTCACCTTCACCATGGAGCAAGGGAAATGCTGTGCTTTGCAGAACAGCCCTGAAAAAACAACAACCAAAGTGTGTGAAATACCAGTAGATCATTTGTGCCTGCTTTCTGCTCCTGAGTGTAGCCAAGTTTAAAGCAAAGACTTTGACTCATGAATAATGTTGGTATTTAAGTAGTTGGGTTTGAACCACTGAAGCAGATCAGCTCCTTGGCTGGCTTGTGTTGTGTGTGGTTGTTGAAATACACATCAGGGAACAGCTCATACAGGTCTGTGTGGCTGTAGGTTGGCTTAATGGGCTGGGCTGAACTTTGCAGCCCGGGGAAAGGAGAATCTTAGAATCATAGAATCAGTCAGAGTTGGAAGGGACTGCAAAGATCATCCAGATCCAACACCCTGCTATGGACAGGGACACCTCACACTAGATCAGGCTGCCCCTAGCCTCATCCAACCTGGCCTTAAACACCTCCAGGGATGAGGCTTCCACCACCTCCCTGGGCAACCCCTGCCAGGCTCTCACCACCCTCATGCTGAACAACTTCTTTCTAACATCCAGTCTGAATCTACCCATTTCCAGCTCTGTTCCGTTCCCCCTCAGTCCTATCATTACCTGACAGCCTAAAAAGTCCCTCCCCAGCTTTCTTGTAGCCCCCTTGAGATACTGGAAGAGAAAGGCTTCCCTGGCTGCGTCACAAGTCCACTACAAGTTACTCTGGTTTTCACATCTTCCCTTCCTCCATCATCACTGATGAGTCAACATCTCCTCCTCAAACTCCTTCAAAGCATTTTGCTCACACTTATTTATTGGGGAGAACCTGAATATTGGTGCATTAGTCTCTCAAGATGACTACTTTTCTAGGGGAACATCAAAAAGTCCCCCTGAAACTCCACCAGAAGTGTTATATATTAACTCTCCTGTGCGTATCTTTTGCACTCTCATAATTGGTCATCAACTTTTGACAAGAAACCAGGAATAAAATTGTTTTGCCTTGCTGGATAATAATCATCTCTTGGTGCCCAAGTCCTTTGTAAATACTGAAAACCAAGATTTGCTTGCAGCAGCAGTGCAGCACTGCCTCTCTTGGCCAGAAGGCAGTGATAAGTGGAGAAAGCAATCTTTGTTCCTTAGTGCTGGATTTAATTGTTGCATTTAACTTGGGCTGTTTGCAGCAACAAAATGGATAGTTTGGCATCTCTGTTAAAATATTTATTCCCTTCAGTGGCTGCAGCCCTCACTGATTATCCTGCAGAACACAGCCCAAGTGCTGTGTACCTGCTGGAGGGTTTCTTTTCCAGATAAAAGCTTATCACAAGAATCAAGGGAAACATTAGAACTTCCTCGAATCAGATTACTCTGAATAGTCTTTAATTGGCCTAATAAGTGACTTTCTCCAGCTTCATATATAGGCTTTCCCATTCGTTAGTATTGCTTATGCATAGGTTTACTCATTTGGCTTAACTCAAGCAAATTCAACATTAATCCTTTAAGCCATTCCACAGATTACTTTTTAAACAAGAGTTGATGATCAAATTTACTGAATCCTTCTGGGACCAAACTTATCAATCAAACTGCAGCCCTCAGTTAGCTGCACAGAAATCAAACCACCCAGTTCAGCCACTGGCTGCCCTATCACCACACTGGCAAGCAGAGGACTGAAATTTGGGACACTGTCATCCTGATGGATAATTATGGCTATGATGTCTGACTCCTTCCATTAGAGAGGTAAAATTACACTGATTGAGTGTGTAGATTTGTGGGTACCAGCTATGATCAGTCGTAACACACAAAATAGGAAATTACTTTTAATCCTCTGCAACGAGGCACACACAAAACAGTTATTAGCTTGAAATAAAAGCCTGGGATTTTATGCCTTTAATGTAATGACTGCTTTTGCTGGAAATGATAGGGATAGCAAACATTGTACTAAAGGCCTGCAAGCCAACAGATATTTTCATGTCCAGCTTGTAATGTCCAAGAGCTTATGGGGAAAAGGGGAAAGTACATTGCAGCTCTGTAGTGAATTTTTAATATATATAGATAATGAAGTTAAAAGGTCCTTGTGATTTAAGGAGCATCAAAGGAATAATGAAATCCCAAAAACAGAAGGCCACTTTTGGAGGGGGACTGGGTAATATATTCCAAAAGGCTCTCATTGTTCTGCACCTGGAGAATGCAGATTCCTTTTTCAGTTGCACTCAAGGAAATTCAAGACCTCAAGAAAGCAGAATGAGGCCCAGTCTGCTTTTAATAGTACAGTCAAAATGTCCTGCAGAGATTGATAACCAGTCTAGGCAAAATATTGGTTTAAGCAGAGGATGAATTCCTGTAGCCAGCTCTGTGTGATGTAAGAGAAACCCATCCGCAGCACAAAGGCTGCCACTGCAAAGCTGCTGCTGTTTGCACAGGGCCACACTTTGTCTGGAGCTGCCAGTCCTCAGTTCTGCAGGATGCCTTGCTGGACCTTGCACAGAATTTGTTAATTGCAAACACTTTGGGAGCATTGATCCATGGCTGCTCTGATTAAATAATTACTCTGCAGCACACTTAGGAGGGCTGGCAGGGGACAGGTCTGACAGAACCACTCTAGAGCCACGTTCCAAGTGCCACAGACCCCCTCCCACAACAGGGCTCTTTCCTCACCCCTTCTGCCAGCTGATGTAGTTCCAGCTATTTAATTTTCTTCAGAAGGACTAAAGTTTAAATCAGACTCAGATTGTTTTCACTTTGGGTTAAACCATCAGCAAGCAAGTGTCCAGATTTGGGAGAGGGGCTCTGCTTCCAGCCAGACCTTCCTCCTTTCCTTTGCTTTTCTGTTCACTGCCTTATTGGTGCTCTGGGGACATGACAATAACTGCTTCTATCAAGGCTTACAACTACCTCCCTGTCAGCCTGGTCACTTGCAAAGTGTTCTCAGCCACAGTTCCAAATCTCTCATTTTTATGTGGTTTTGTTTTGGGTTTTTTTTCCCCAGAATTGCTCAGTTTTCATAATGCCACAGGATGGGTTTATCACACTTGAATTTTTTTTTCTGGTTTCTAAATATTTGAATAGCACATTTTAAAAAAATATAAATTAATCAATTAAAAACAAATTAATCAATCCATAAATCATGTCCCTGACTACACAAAACTCAATCCTCCCTCTAGAAGAGTTTAAAAATGCACAAATGTGCACGAAAGGCTGAAGAAGAATTGAATGATTCTTCAAAACACGCATTAGTAGGAGATTTTTGCAACAGCATTCCATACTTTTTGAAGTTATTGATTGCACAGCATCACCAGGTGCTCATTAGGATGTTTATCTCCTGCTTTTCTTTACACTGTTGAATGAAGTTGTGTAGCTGTAGGAGGTACATGTTAGAGCAGGTAAACAACAGGCAGTGGGGGGTTCGAGCTCTTTTCTGTCTCCAGCCTTCCCTGGCACTCAGCTCAGCTTAGCTGTCCTCTCACTAATCCTAGAGAAGTTTGCTTTGTGCTTTAGCAGCATCCCAGCTCTTCAGTCCAGAAGCAGAGGCCATAACAGAGGAAGCATCAGTGACTGTCTCAGCCAAAAGCCCCAAAGCTTGTTAAAAATTAAGCCGCTCCAGCACTTTGCCAGCGTAAATCCGAGCATGCTGAGCCCTGGTTGTGTAAGGGAAGAGGTTCTCCCTCATTTGAGGGCTGGAGCATCTCCCCCATGAGGAGACCCTGAGGGAGTTTGGGCTGTGCAGTCTGGAGAGGAGAAGGCTCCCAGGTGACCTTATTGTGGCCTTGCAGTATCTCAAGGGGGCCTACAAGAAAGCTGGGGAGGGACTTTTTAGGCTGTCAGGGAGTGATAGTACTGGGGGGGAATGGAGCAGAGCTGGAGATGGGTAGATTCAGAGTGGATGTTAGGAAGAAGTTGTTCAGCATGAGGATGGTGAAAGCCTGGCAGGGGTTGCCCAGGGAGGTGGTGGAAGCCTCATCCCTGGAGGTGTTTAAGGCCAGGCTGGATGAGGCTGGGGGCAGCCTGATCTAGTGTGAGGTGTCCCTGGGCATGGCAGGGCGTTGGAGCTGGCTGATCCTTGTGGTGCCTTCCAACCCTGACTGATTCTATGATTCTCTGACACCCAGCAAAGGTCCCATCAGATAGGGAGTTTTCAGTGCCTGTTGCATGCCCCACAGGAGATGGTTGTCTAACCAGAAGCCAGAGCCCTGCTCATGATGTGCCTCCTTCATCTTTGAAGTCAGCTGCAGTGAGCAGTGTGTTTGTAAATGATGTAGTGGAGTGGCAGTGAACCAGCCCAGACGAGGGTTTGCTGATGTAGCCATGGCCATCCACTGCTGTGAAGTTAATGGCACTTCACTGGTGTATGACTGATTTCAGTGCAGCCCAGTTGAGCCCTTAAGTCTATTGATATTTAACTCTCCAAGCACTTTGCATTTCCTGGCTAACACCACTCTTTGCCTGACTGTTTCACAGTGCCCTGAGCGCTGCCTTTCTGTGCTCCGCTCCCTGGCGGGATCCAGGCGTCTCTTGATTTCACAAGGTGCAGCAGTGCAGAGATGCTTCTGATTTCCTTCCAGGGGATCTTTGCAACCCACTTGGGAGCTGTGTTGTCTCATTTGCACTCTCTCATTGAATTTCAATCAGGTTTCCTAACAATTTGGGTAGAACTCCTGTGGGATATCTTCAAATGCTCCTAGCTCCATGCCGTCCAGCACCTCCTCATTTTCTCTTCTGAGGCTGTCTGTGTTTTCTCATTTAGGAATAATTCACCACATGACAACATTTTACTTTAATGAAGGCCTGCTGGTATCAGATGTGATAACATTCAGCAGGGAACACAGGAAATAGGTACAGGAACATAGACAGTATAAAATAAAAATCAGCTGATGTGCAAAAAAGTTAATGAGGGGGAAAAATACTTTCTGCTAGCATATGCTGACTCACAAGTATCTCTTCATCCTGCTCAAGCAGGGACAAATTAGATTTATCTATTACTTTTCAAGGGTCCCTGAGGAAGTGAATAAAGATGGTAGACTCCAGTAAAAAATAAAATGAACCTGCTCAGTTGCTCCCTGCTTTTTTCTTCCATGATAGGTTACCAATTCCTGGCAAAAAAAAGGAATAAGTTCTTGGGTCCCTCTTGCACATCCTAAATCAGGTAGCAGCACTGAGCATTATCTTAAGGGTGGATAGCCCAAACTTTACCTCTGCAGCAGACACCTACCAGTCCAGCACACTCTGGCATTTAGAGCTCTCTAGCCATAAAAATAATAACCTCTTTTCATTAAAAGAAACAAAAAACCTCCTGATGACCATCTGGGAGCTCATGAACTTTAGATTTGAACAAACTTACAGAGGGGGAGTAGTGTCAGAAGCAGAGGAATCTGTAAAAGCAGCAGTGTGAACCACTCAAAACCTCAAGCATTTTAAAGGAATGGTATCAATAATAATGAATCTTCCTATTTATTTTGACACTCTTACAAAAAAAGATCTACTGCCACTGGGGTGAAGGGTTTTTTGTTCCTAATTCAGTTTAGATCCATCTGTGATTGCACAAGAAGCTGAAAAACTAAAACCTCTTACATTTCATCTCAGATACAGCCACAGATACATCTCCTTTCCCACTTCTCCTTTGAAAAGTGTTGCATGTGCTCACATTCTCACATCACCTTATATTTTTTACTTCTTTCTCTATATATAATCTTTTCATTGATATTCTTGGCCATTGCTTCCCCACTCTGATGGAACATAAATGGATCTGCCCAGTTCTCCTCAAACACTGTCAAATTACTAATTTTACTACCTGAGTTTTGCTCCTTCAAGCTCAAGGCCATTTTCATTTTGGAAGGCAGCAGCTGCCCTTCTCATCAACAGCTCCAGTTATTTCCAGCTATTGTAACTCAGAATATTTGTACTGAAGATCTGAATCTAAAATTTCTCCCTGCTCAGCTCTAGCAAGTGGAGCAAAACAACCTGCTGGGCATGGAAGAGTTTAACAGGTTCTCTTAGTGCTTTGGCTTTGGAAGGTCTGTGGGAAACAATTGCATCTAAAGCTCAGCTGTACACATGTTGGCAGCCTGCAGTATTTGGCTAACAACAACCATCCCTCAATTCCCTCATTTTGTCCCCAGTGAGTTTTGTTTGTGCTCTTCATTATCCTTCTAGCTTTGCTTATTTACCACACCTAAGAGTACAGTCTCTGCTGAGTCAGGTGTCTGTGCAAACCTCCATGGACTGTGAGCTCTGGCTCTGCTTGGAACACTGCTTTTAAGTCAAATAAAATCACTGCTCAGTTTTTGCAAGCACTCAACCCCCTGCCAAAGCCTGGCCACTTCTGCCTGTGCTGGGGTGTTGGAACTGGATGATCTTTGAGGTCTCTCCCAGCCTAAACCATTCTATGATTCTGGAGAAGCCACCACAGCTAACTGGAGCATTTCTATGAGTGCAGAAGGCACTGGGAGCACCATTTATGTATCTGCCAGTGCAGGACATCTCTGCTGAGCACACTGTAAAAAGCAGGGAGGAAGGGAGGCAGGAGGGGAGGTGATGACTCTATTAAGACTTTTTCATACAGAGCACAGCATGAAATGCTGGAAAAATCCATTCTGTTAGGCATTTTTATTTGCCCTGGCTTAGTTTGCAGTGGATCCAACTCTGTCTATTCCTCCTCTCAGGTGGAGTGGCAGAATTTGAATTAGAACATTAGGATGAGCTGGCAGATTAATTTTGCAAGGCTAAGAACAATGCAGCAGATAACATCTTAATTAGTACCTGACATGGCCAAACTCTAACAGGGGACTTTACTCCCACAAACTTCCCTCCCCAGCTCCAACAGACCCCCAGCATCATTCTTGCCTGGATATATTTAAAATAAGCCTCCAGGCTTCTTGAGCACCTGGCAGAGATGAACTTCCCAGGGCTTTCACAATTAATGCAAGCAGCAAAGGAGCTAAGTACTAGGAAAGCAGATGTACTCTTTTCCTGCAGCTTCAGAAAGGGAGCTCTGCAGCTCTCAGTCTTTGTTTATACAGCTCCATGAGCTTTGTGCTTTCACTCTGCCATTTTAAGGAAGCTTCAGATCAAAGCCTATTTCCTCTTCCCAGTTACTCAGCTGCTCCTGTAATTGTCTCAAAGCCTGAACCACAGGATCCTGGCCTCTGCTGCTGTAGTTATAAGACAAGGCAAAACAAGTGACAGAAGGATCAGAGGTGGCTATCAGCATAGGTGTCAGCCCTGTGCAAGAGTAGCCAATGGGTGCCAACAGCAGGGCACAGCAGATGTACCCACCTAGAACTGTGGCATGAAATGCTGATCCTTGTAGAAGGAGTTTTCAGTGAAGAAATATTCACTTAGCCAACCTGCAAGGCACATCTGGCATGCAGTAGCTCTCCTCACGGTGAAACTAACCAGCCCATTTCTTTCTCCTTCATAAAATTATTGACAGAACACTTCATTTTTTTTTTATTGTTATAAGAAATTGCCTGGGGCCTCAGCAAATAAAGCAAATTAGAGCATTGCCTCTTCCGTCCAAGAGCTGTGAGATATTTGTGCAGGTAATTATTGCCACAGTTGCATCACCAAAATACCACAGGGAAAGCCCAGGTAAAGCCATCTGCATGCCACAGGCCCAGGTAGGTGTATGCATTTCCATGCATCTGTGTGCAGCTGCGTAAGTAGTGGAGGGTTAGCACAGCACTGAATTTGTCTTGATGTTTACTTTCAAATCAGCTCCTGCAGCAGCAGTTCTTAGAACACGCTTTGTATTTTGGATGATTGGGAGCAAACCTACTCCACAAAACCTGAAAGCTGATACAATTCTGTTTTAATTTAGTTTGAAAGCCTGTTGTGATAATTCACACGTACAGGGGGAAAAAAAATCATAGCAGAGTGAAGTAAGCTGTTGACTTACCCACAAGAGAGGCTGGCAGAGATGTTTGTCAAGGAAGAATTGTTAAAATTGCCATCTTTTCTTTTTATAGAAAGAATAATATAAAATGCAGTACTTAGTACAGAAGATGAGCTTCATCTCCCATCAACCTCCATGCTATGATACTTTTGCTTTTTAAATTGTGTTATTACAGTGTTTTAAAATGTGGTTTACCCTGTTACTTTGTCATGTTGGTCTTCAGAAACACAAAAATGAGGCTTGCTTTTTTTCCCCTGTCTGAATCTTTGAAGCTGTGCCTGTCCTATTTCTGACTGGAGGAATACAGCAGCAGTGTTGGGCAATGTGGTGTAGCTTTGTGCTATATCACAGAATGACAGAGGGGCTGGAAGGGACCTCCAAAGCTCATCCAGCCCAACCCCCTGCCAGAGCAGGAGCACCTAGACCAGATCACACAGGAACACATCCAAGCAGGTGTTGAATAACTACAGAGAGGAGACTCCACAACTGCTCTGGGCAGCCTATTCCAGGGCTCTGTCACCCTCAGAGGGAAAAGAATTACTCCTCATGTTTACATGAGACTTCCTATGCCTCAGCTTCCACCATTGCCTCACATTTTAATCACAACTAAATGGGCTCACAGGACAAAATGAGTGAAGTGCTTGTTACAACAAATATGTCTTACAAAACTTCACTGAGAGAGTCATTCCCTACTGGAATGGGCTGCCCAGGGAGCTGGTGGAGTCACCCTCCCTGGAGCTGTTCAAGGCGGGTTTGGATGTGGCAGTGCCATGGTCTAGTCTTGAGGTCTGTGGTAACAGGTTGGACTTGATGATCCTTGAGGTCTCTTCCAACCTTGGTGATACTGTGAAACCAGCTGGGTTGGTGCTTTTGAGGCAAAGAGCAAGCAGGGCTTTTATCCATTGCTGCATCCACTCCCTCTTGCTGCTCAGGGAAGTCCAAGTCTGCAGTTGCAAGCTGTGGGTTGAGATGGGCAACCTGGCAACGCTTGCTCGTTTCTTGTTCACCCTGGTCCTAGCACACTGCTTCTGCTCCAGGGCATCTGCATCCATGTGGGGAATTCTGTCCTGACAGTTGGAAAGGGCACCAACCCCATTGGCTAAATACCTGCTTTTAAAGCTTTTGGTTCATTTCTGGTCTGAACATCTCTGCCTTTGGAGCTTGCCTTTCTCTACGGCTCTGAAACAGTTGAAACTAACCAAGGTCTCATATAATGTCACCATGCTGCTTTGCAGCATCCAGGGGGCTCATTCCTCTCTCTGCCTAAGAGACTGTTCAGTGTTGTATAACATCAGCCAACCCCCCAGCCTCTCCACGGGTCAGAATCACAGAATTGTTTCTGTGGAAAAGACCTCAAAGATTGTTGAGTGCAGTCATCAACCCAACAGCACCACAGCCATTAAACCATGGCCCAGAGTGCCATAGCTACACCTTTTTTAACACCTTCAGGGGTGCTGGTCAAATGCCTGATGACCCCTTCAGGAAAGAAAATTTTCCTAGTGTCCAACCTAAACTTCCCTTGGTGCAACTCTCATCCTATCACCAGTTTCTTGGGAGAAGAGGCTGACCCCCAGCTCCCTCCAACCTCCTTTCAGGTAGTTCCAAGATCTCCTGTTTGTAAGGATGGTGACTGTAATAATGACAGTGGTGATGAGAAGGCAACAGACAGATGCTGGGTGGCTAATAGCAGAAAACCAAAAGATCTGAAGCAGCTTACACACATCCTGTGAGTCTGACTGCATGGCTTGCCTGTTGTGGCTTCTCTCTGGCCAGAATGGACTCCTTGCTTGTCACATAGGACTGGGACATTGTGGCAGCAAACAGGAGATTAAAAGAGTGCTGTGCTTCCTCAGGACCAAGCTGTGTTGGGAGCTAACTGCAGTAGGAGATCTAAGGCTTGTTTTGGCAGTGGCTGAAGATTTTACACTATTGTTTTGCTAGGCTGGATCAAAAATGGAGCATAAGAGAACATTCAATATTGATTTGGTATTGTGCTGCTGCTGTTAAGTTCAGGTTTAATGTTGGTTTCTGGTACTCTTGAAAGTCCTTCTCTGAAAGAGAGAAATTAAGTTATTATGCTGTTAATTTTCACCACCAATATATATAGATGAGTATCTGCAGAGCTAAAAAAGTCCATAATGGAAGCAAGCCTATAAAAACCTGAGCCTTTACAGCATGTTAATGGCTTTCCATTAGGTCAGATTAATGTTTTCTGCTGGTTGAAAATAGGTATTTAGCAACAGTGCTCTTGGTTAAGGATAAATAACATCTGGACCAATTGCTTCTCCCTTGGGAATGAATTTGCACTTTCAGTGCTTGCTATTAAGTCACTTCCACAGGACAAATCTTAACATCTGCAGGCTGTCAGCTGGGTCCCACAACAAACAGATCCTCCTGTGCTGGCATTGCTGTGACTCAGGGAAGTGACAGGTTGTGGCACTGCTCCTGGCCCCACTGGCACATCAGCTGCAGGGCACTGCACACTGATCACCTTGAGCTGCATGATAACCAACCTGCCTCACCAGCCCAGCTTGGACCAAAGTAGCAATAGCAACCTGCTGCATGCAGGGAAGTTGTGGCTCATGAGCAGATGTCATTAAAGAGCACCAGTAGTAAAGAATCCAGGAGTTAATGTTGTGTAGGGACCTGGTATAGAAGGTGGCTAAGGCAGCACTTTTGGTGACATCAATAAAATAAGAAGGATGAATCTTTGGTTGGTTCTTTTTCTCCCTTCCTTTTTAAAAGGTGCAGGAGGTGAGGAACTCATTCTTCATGTCTAGAAGAAAATACACACAGGAGTGACAGTGCATACCTGCCTGTGACTGCACCTTCCACAGCAGCAGGGTTGTGCATGGCTGCTGACAAGTGACTGGCCAGATCTCAGTTGCTAGAGAGGGGCTATGGAGAGGTTCCTCCCTTGGTGTTTCTCTTCAGTCCAGATTTTTTAATCAGTGCTTCAAGTCATGTTAATATCCATTTGGTTTGCAGCTTAGGTATTCTCCCCTTGCAGCCCTTCAAATAGCAAGAGACCTATTATCACATCTATTCCTCCTACAGCCCTCTTCTCATCTGAGAAAGGTTACTTGAAACTTGTATTAATAGTGAAGAGGTACATTTGCACTACTTTTCATGAAGAAGGCTCTTTAAAATGCTTTATAACCTACACTGATGCAAATTTAGATGTGAGGATCTTAGATCTGGGGCTCCTCAGAGCTATGTTTCCTAATTGTTTGATATGTAACTAATAGGCTCTACCACCAGAAATGAATTAAGTGCTCTGGTTCCTTCCTGGACACCCAGCTGGAGGCTGGGCCTGACTTTGAGTATTAAGCTCATGCCCTCTGAAGGTCAGAACACTTGGAACTGTCTAAAATGATATGTCCCAAACCAAATTGTCTAAAATGATATGTCCCAAATTCAGAATGATTAGAGACTCATAGAATCATCATAGAATCATATAGAGAATAGAGAATCATAGAATCATCATAGATTGGTGTGGGTCAGAAGGGACCTTAAAGATAATTCCAACCCCTTGCCATGGGGCAGGGACACCTTCCACTTGAGGTTGCTCAAAGCCTGAAGCAACCTGGCTTTTTTATTTGAAAATGCTCAAATAAATAACAGAGAATGCAGTTCCATTAGGCAGAGAGGCAGAATTCTTTAAACCATACATTGGGAACATTAAAATAAAATTGAATTAAAAAAAAATGTAAAATAACACTTCCTCTATTTTAATGCGCAGGAGAAAGTAAGATTGAGGGCATGAAATACTTGAATAGAATTTTAGCTGAGCTTTGCATTACATTTTTGAAGTCTCATGTAGGAATTTATTATTCCCTACATATTAACAGCACAATTGGTTCCTGTTGTACTCATGAAGCAGGAGTTATTCTTGTGAAGAAAGACTGCAGCCCTGAGAGATAACCTCAACATAATATCCACTGTTGAATCATCCTGAAGCAAAATTCTTAATAAATATCTCACTCATTCACCATAAAACTCTCCAGAATGAAGAAAATGCCAGTTCTGGGCTTCCTGTCAAGCTGTGCCTCAGGTTGAAGTCCAAAGGGAATCTGCAGGGTCTGAGACATTTGCAGATTCTCCTTTAAAAAGAGGGGAAAAAAGAAAAAGCATCTTCCAGGGTCCACTTTCAAAGGCTGAGATGAGAGTGTGAAAGCCTGTTATTGCTCCATCAAAATAGAGAGAAATATTGTTAGGGAATGACAGGAGGATGCAGAGGTCCTGTGCCTGCCCGAGCAGGGGGTAGCTGAGCTGCGTTAGGTCATGGACTGCAGCGCTTGGGCACGGGCAGAGCACTGGGGTGGGCAGGAATGTTTATGTGCATGGCAGAGGCTGGTTCTTGGCATGGATAGCAACACAGGTAAGCAAAAAAATATGTAACAACTGTGTCATGGATGGCATTTCATAGAGGCTGACACGTTCAATTGACTGGACTGCACAGAGAAACCGTTTCAAGTCTGCTTTACCATTAATTAACCTACTCCAGCTCCACCCACACTGTGCATCTAATCCTCTGTCCTACTGCCATTTAAAAGCTTGCATTCAGATTAGCTAAGCCAAAGCAATCTAAACCAAATGGCCACTGCTGAGATGGATCTGAGTGACAGTAGTTTTTCACTGGAAAGCCATTCTGCAGAGTGCTGAGGCCAGGAAGGGAGGCGACTGTGCACCAAGCTCCTCCCTTGACTCTGGACTGGCAGGATGGGTTGGGAATAAATGCAGTATGCCTCAGGTCATCTGCTTCACCTCAGGTTTCTGTGGTGTCTATAGAGCGGTCTTGTATTTGGAAGTACACAAATCTGAATAAGGGAGTTTTCTTTAGCCATTGTTCATTCCCTGTGGCTCCCTGACTCTGTGGAGCTCAGTATGTCTGTACAGAAGGCAAGATAAAGTGTCAGGAAGGCCCAGAAATGGCTGTTTGTAGTCCAGGATTCCACTCTTGGCTTCTTAAAGACATCATGTGCAGTAACAAATCTTTAATAAATAGCAAGTTAGCACCAGCCCCCCCCTGCATTACTCATTTACTGGACAAGCACATCTTGGGGTTTTTCACCATTTGGTACAATCAATAGTCAAGGCTGTGTTTATCCAGGCAGTTTTGACTGGAGGTGCTTTGTGGAGTGCTCTGAACATATGGATGAGGCATTGGCTAAACACCACTTACTTGTCATGCACTGCTATTCTTATTTTTGCCTTTGCCAAAGTGGTTTCAAAGGGCAAAGAGGCTGCTTGGAGGGAGGAAAGAAAGGGTGCTGCCTGCTTTTACTTCTGAGGGATGATGTGGTGAGTGGTGCACTCCTCCTCAGAAAACATGGGTGAAGACTGCCTCTGTTCTGGAGCCCCTATTACAAAAGGGCTATGGATATGCTGGAAGGTGTCCAGAGAAGAACCACAAGGATGAGCAGAGGGCTGGAGCTGCTCTGCTGTGAGAGACTGAGGCAGTTGGGGCTGTTCAGTCTGGAGAGGAGAAGGCTCCCAGGTGACCTTATTGTGGCCTTGCAGTATCTGAAGGGGGCTACAAGAAAGCTGGGGAGGGACTTTTTAGGCTGTCAGGTAGTGATAGGACTGGGGGGGAATGGAGCAAAGCTGGAAATGGGGAGATTCAGGCTGGAGGTTAGGAAGAAGTTCTCCACCATGAGGGTTGTGAGAACCTGGCAGGGGTTGCCCAGGGAGGTGGTGGAAGCCTCATCCTGGAGGTGTTTAAGGCCAGGCTGGATGAGGCTGTGGCCAGCCTGAGCTGGTGTGAGGTGTCCCTGGGCATGGCAGGGAGGTTGGAGCTGGCTGATCCTTGTGGTCCCTTCCAACCCTGACTGATTCTACACTTCTGTGAGACAGGTTATTGAGGAGAAGGTTGTTAGGGTCTCTCAGGTTGTTGTGCTTCCCTGTAATATTTTGGCAAATATTCTGTCTGATGAAAATCAGCTTCTGACATTTCAGCAGGGCATGCAGGAGCAGCATCTCCCATGTAAAAGAACTACCTTCATCACTTCCAACATGCATTTAAGTACCCAGCTCCTGCTGAGATTAGTGCATGATGGAAATTTCTCTATCTTTACCAATCTAAGTTCACAAAATAAGAAATGATTCGTGCCTGTCTAGAGCTAGTTCATTCCTGAATATTTATTACCTATAAAATTAGTTTTCTTCCTACCCGCTCGCTCCTTCAGGCAACATCTCCTGATGGAGGCTTGTTACAGGCAGGGTGATGGAATTTGTTCTGCTGCTGCTTCTGTTGTGATTTTTTTCTCTGATAAAAGATTTTGTTTGTGAGTAACAGCCAAGGAATAACAGCAGCTCGAGATGTTCCTTACAGAAAAGATGGCCTGGTGGGCTCAGAAATGTGCTTTGTGTTTTAACTTGCAAAGGCAAGATAGCTGACAGTGAGTCAAGTGTCATTTAAGTGAAGAAATAGTAATAAGCTTTTCAGTAATGTAAACCACTTTACAGCTGATCTTGTATTAGCTTCCATTCATTTCTGTTAATTGTTGTTTGTTTCCTTTAAGACTTGATTCTTTTTTCCTTGCCTGGACTCAGCTCTAGTGGGATAACAATCTTCATATTTCATCTTTACTGGGAAAATCTGGCTGACTCTTTCAGCCTTGGAGAGAAATGGGGAAATCTTTCTTTTGCTTCCCCCACCCAAGGCTAAAAAAACTTTCCACTTAGAAAAAGCTCTAACATTCTGTTTGTAACTTCAGGATTCTTTCTGTGCCATCCCCCAAAACAAATAAACCCTGTGAGAACAAATACCACAGGCATGAGATACCAGCAAGGTCATGGCAGTCATTGGGGCAGTGAGTTTGGCTTTGGAAGCCACATGGTGGGAGTCAGTTGTTCTTCAGTTGATGCTCAGAAGGCTGCAGCAGCTCTGCTGTGAGGACAGGCTGAGAGAGTTGGAGCTCTGCAGCCTGGAGAGGAGAAGGCTT
This sequence comes from Semnornis frantzii, assembly GCA_013399775.1. Classification (NCBI taxonomy): domain Eukaryota; kingdom Metazoa; phylum Chordata; class Aves; order Piciformes; family Ramphastidae; genus Semnornis; species Semnornis frantzii. The sequence continues at coordinate 39,446 of VWYK01055407.1, forward strand.
CCAGGAGAGCTTGGAGTGGCCTTGCAGGATCTGAAGGGGGCTGCAGGAAGGCTGGGGAGGGACTATTCACAAGGTCTGGGAATGGCAGGACAAGGGGAATGAGTTTGAAGTGTCAGAGGGGAGATTGAAAGTGGATCTTAGGAGGAAGTTGTTTGGAGTGAGGGTGGTGAGACAGTGGCACAGGTTGAGGGTGGTGAGATACTGGCACAGGTTGCCCAGGGAGGTTGCGGAGCACAGAATCACAGATCAAAGATCACGTTGGGTGATTCTGTGCTCCACAACCTCCCTGGAGGTGTTCAAGGCCAGGTTGGATGAGGCCTTGAGTGACCTGTGCTTGTGGGAGGTGTCCCTGCCTATGGCAGGGGGTCGGAACTGGATGATCTTTGCGGTCACTTCCAACTTTAGCCATTCTATGATTCCCCAAGGTGGAAGAAGGAATGTTCTAATGGGCAGCAAATTGGAGAAGACTTCTTGTGGCTTGGCCTGTGAAGGATGCCTGCATAAAGCCTTGCTCTGTACTCCAAGCACTGTCATTTAAAACTGTAGAAGTGAGTGCAGAGCAGGAACAATAAAATTGTCTGAGTATGTGAATTTTAAGCACTAAAGATGATGCAGGAACAAGAATATTTTCTCTGACACAAACTGGTGACTGATGCAACTTTCTTCCTTAAAAGTATTTGCTTCAGCTGGGCATTCATCTGGTGGCAGAAATTTCTGGAGGAATTAGATATTTCTCAGTAAACATTTATAAGAAAAGGGATGTAATACCCAGCTAACAAAATGGAATTGACAGCCTTCACTGGTGGCAAGGTCTCATTTGCAGCACGACTGGAGCAACGTAGTGATTTTCTTTTTGCTGTATATAAATAAGGATATGTATTTCCCATTACTGTGATAATAGCCTTATCCTAAGCAAAAATGTGGTTATAAATTATCCCTTGCTCTTGTTTGAGCAGTCTAGGCAAGTGTGTGTCCCTCCTCCCCATCTGTTTGACTGATACTTCTCTCTGAAATCCTAAAAGGTGAGAACATTTAAGTGAAATAGTCACATGGCTCTAATTGGGAACCTGTGGGCAGCTCTGTGTCACCTCTTCCAGCACAAATCATGTCAGCTACCAGGAGGTGCTTGAGTGCAACTCAGAATTCATAATGACTTACATTTTAAGGGATGAGGTGACAGAAAGCAGCCCTGCAGAAAAGGACTTAGGGATGCTCCCTCCCTGGAGCTGTTGAAGGCCAGGTTGGAGGAGGCCTTGAGTAACCTGTACCAGTGGGAGGTGTCCCTGCCTATGGCAGGGGGTTCGAACTGGATGATCCTTGAGGTCCCTTCCAACCTTCCCATTCTATGATTCATTCTGTGATTTTATGCTGAGGGATAAGAAGCTGGACGTGAGCAGGCAGTGTGAGCTTGCAGCACAGAAGGGCAATGGCAGCCAAAGATGTGTGCCCAGCACATCTAGAAAGGTGACTCTGCCACTCTGCTCTGGTGAGACCTCACCTGGAGTACTGCATCCAGGTCTGGAGC
>VWYK01055413.1:0-12600 GCA_013399775.1 Semnornis frantzii
GAGAACCTCCCTCGACCTGCCTGCCACAGGTCAGCTCAGGCCAGGGCAGGTCTGCAGAAGAAACCTGTGGCTCTTCCCCAGGAAGCCTCTGGAGCAGGAGGAAGCTCTTGCATGTGCCTTGTCCCTGGAGCCTCCCCAGACACCCAGCAGCTCTCACAGCCCTTTGCTGTTTGTCAGCCCAGAAGCTTTGGATTGCTGTGAAATCAAGCAGGAAGCTTCTGCTGCAGAGCTTCCACGTGGGGAGGGGACGTGGTGGGCTTCATTGTCATGCAGGGCCTGATGCTGGGAAGGGAAGGAGCCAGGAGCAGGCAGCAGTTACCCAGCCGAGCAGGAGAGCCCCTTCTGTGCCATCAGCTGTGACAGGGGTGGCAGGCAGTGGAAGCCACACACTGAAATCCAAACACTGCTGCAGATGACAACTGCTGGCTCCCATCCTCTGGGGAGCAGAGATGTCCCCAGGCTTCAACAGCTGCTCTGACATCTCACACCAGAGGCTCTGCTGCCATCCAGTGTGACCCGGGCAAAGGGCAACCTCCTGAGGCACGGCAAGGGCAGGCCCAGGGCCCTGCCCCTGGGCAGTGCCAACCTCCTGCCCCAGGGCAGAGAGAGGCTGCACCTGCTGGGCAGCAGCTCCGTGGAGAGCCTGGGGTGCTGGGGACAGGATCAGTCCTCTCCAGAGAAGGAGACTGCTCTGTGGGCAGCCTGCTCCAGGGCTCTGTCCTTCAGAGCACTGCCACTGCTGCTCCTCCATGGCCCCAGTGTGGCTCAGGAAGGGGCTGACCCCTCCTGGGCTCCCACCCTGCTCCTGGGGCTGGAGACCCCTCCTGGGCTCCCACCCTGCTCCTGGGGCTGGAGACCCCTCCTGGGCTCCCACCCTGCTCCTGGGGCTGGAGACCCCTCCTGGGCTCCCACCCTGCTCCTGGGGCTGGAGACCCCTCCTGGGCTCCCACCCTGCTCCTGGGGCTGGAGACCCCTCCTGGGCTCCCACCCTGCTCCTGGGGCTGGAGACCCCTCCTGGGCTCCCACCCTGCTCCTGGGGCTGGAGACCCCTCCTGGGCTCCCACCCTGCTCCTGGGGCTGGAGACCCCTCCTGGGCTCCCACCCTGCTCCTGGGGCTGGAGACCCCTCCTGGGCTCCCACCCTGCTCCTGGGGCTGGAGACCCCTCCTGGGCTCCCACCCTGCTCCTGGGGCTGGAGACCCCTCCTGGGCTCCCACCCTGCTCCTGGGGCTGGAGACCCCTCCTGGGCTCCCACCCTGCTCCTGGGGCTGGAGACCCCTCCTGGGCTCCCACCCTGCTCCTGGGGCTGGAGACCCCTCCTGGGCTCCCACCCTGCTCCTGGGGCTGGAGACCCCTCCTGGGCTCCCACCCTGCTCCTGGGGCTGGAGACCCCTCCTGGGCTCCCACCCTGCTCCTGGGGCTGGAGACCCCTCCTGGGCTCCCACCCTGCTCCTGGGGCTGGAGACCCCTCCTGGGCTCCCACCCTGCTNTCAGGAAGGGGCTGACCCCTCCTGGGCTCCCACCCTGCTCCTGGGGCTGGAGACCCCTCCTGGGCTCCCACCCTGCTCCTGGGGCTGGAGACCCCTCCTGGGCTCCCACCCTGCTCCTGGGGCTGGAGACCCCACCAGGAACTGCAGTGGCTTTGGCAGGACACAGCTCCAGGCTGCACCTGTGCAGGGAACCTTCCCCAGCCAAGCCAGCACCCAGCTCCTAGCCACAGCTTTGCCCATCTCCAGTTTGCAAGCCAAAGCCTGGGCCACTTGACAAGTGGGCAGCAAGGGAGCCCAAACCCAGCCTGCCCCTGTCTCCTCCTCCCTGCACTACAGGAGTGCCCCTGCTTGCTGCCTGCCCAGCACAGCAGCACAGGTTTGCACCGGGCAAGGGCTGCAGCCCCCGGGGAGCAGTTCACAGCCAATTGCTTGGCTATAATTAACAACAGCAGCAGGGCCTCAGAAGCTGTTAGAGAGACTTTTATTGTCCCATCAATCACCACGGGCCGGGTTGTTGTTTATATTCCTGCTTAATAATGTCATGCCCACAGTGATGGATTTTGTCCCTGTGCCAGGCTGTTCTCCAGGAGCCACTTCCCCTCTCCCCTCCACCTTCCTGCAGGATCCTCCCCAGGCTGTACCTTTCCTCTAGGCTCCTGGGCACAGATCACAGAACCACTGAATGCTTTGGGTTGGGAAGGGACTTCTGGAGCTCACCCAGCCCCTGCCAAAGCAGGGCACCCCCAGCAGCTTGCCCAGCAGCACAGTGCCCAGCTGGCCTGGCAAGCTCTGCACACAAGGACACTGCACAGCCTCTCTGGGCAGCCTGCTCCAGGCCTCCAGCAGCCTCACAGGGCAGTGTTTCACTCAGGGCTCTGATAGGCAGTGCTGGAGGCACCACAGAGCCTGTGAGCTGCTCCTGCCTGGGTCACCTCCCAGTAATTGTGGCAGCAGCTCCCCAGAGCAGCAGCAGCTGCTGCACAGCTCGAGGAGGCTGCTCTGCTTCACTGCCTGGACACTGCAGCAGGTTTAGGCTGAAGAAAATCTGATTGTGCAGTGCTTGGATGCAGAGGATGGAATTTTTCTTCCTCCTCCTGCACACATCAAAAACAACTGGGGCTGCTGTTTGCCTGGGGGTGCTTCTGCTGGGAGCTGAGGGTGGCTTTAGAGGTGATGCTCCCAACACAACCTGGGTGCCTGTGAAGGTTTAACTGCAGACAGAGCTGCTGGGTTCAGGGATGGTCCTGGTCTGGCTCACTCAGCATGACCCTGCTCATGCCCAGGGTCACATGCAGGGAGGAGCAGGCAGGACAGGTGAGCCTCAAGTGCCCAGCAAGGGATTGCAGCCCAGGGAGGGCATCTTCAGGAGCCAGCTGAGGGATGCCCAGGGCCAAGCCTCTTCTTGCCTGCCTGTGTCCCAGCAGGACTTTCTCCCTTCTGCCTTCCATGCCCATCCCTCTGCTCCTGAAGCCACTTCCAGCATCCAGCTGCTGAATGCTGTTCCCCTCTGCTGCTGAGTGCAGGCTGGGCCTTGCCCAGTGCCTGCCCCAGCAGCAGTGTTGAGCTTTCTTTTCGTAGTTCATCCAGGCTTGGGCTGTACCTGGGTGGCTTTGCAGACACCTTTTAAGATGCAGCTTTTCATCTCCAGAAAACCTCTGCTTTGCTCAGGGAGGCTGACATCAGGCTGGAGTTATTTAGGAGTTCCAAAGTCCCTGCCCCCAGGCAGGAAGGGGAACAGGCAGGAGGATAATCACAGCCCAGAGAGCCTCCAGGCACTGCTGAGTGTCTTATTAATCAGCAGCAATGGAAAAGGAAATCACAAGAAATTACACAGCAGCTAAAGGGGCTGAGGGTAAAACAGACATTGTTACATTAATGCAAGTGCCTTGGGACCAGCAGAAGGTGATTTAATTTCACCCATCAGTGGTGGGAGCCTCCATCCCATCTCCCATCCTGCTGTCAGCACTCAGGAGATGTTTGGGGGCAGGGAGGTAGGGCTGTGGGCAGAGACCTAACTGCTGCCAGCTGGAACAGCACAGCCACAGGCTGCACTGGGTTGGGCAGGACCCCAAAGGTCACCTTGGGCACCCCCTGCAGCAGCAGGGACCCCCCCAGCCAGAGCAGGCTGCCCAGGGACCCCTCCAGGCTGAGCTTGAATGTCTGCAGGGATGGGGCCTCAAGCACAGCCCTGGGCAGCCTGTGCCAGTCTCTCCTCCCCCTCCCTGTGCAGAGCTTCCTCCTGCTGCCCAACCTAACTCTGCCCTGCTCCAGTTCCAAACCACTGCCCTCAGCCTGTCCCCACAGGCCCTGCTGAGCAGCCCCTGCCCTGCAGATGCTGAAATGCAGCTATAGAAGGAGGAGGAGGATGATGGTGAGGAGGAAGGTTGTTCTTTACTGTCACACTGGGTCTGTGGAAGGAGGTTTGCTGAACGTTTTGAGGAGCAGCTGAGGGAGCTGGGGGTGCTCAGCCTGGGGAAGGGGAGGCTGAGGGCAGAGCTCATTGCTCTCTGCAGCTCCCTGAGAGGAGGCTGCAGGGGGGTAGGGGTTGGGCTCTGCTCCCCAGATTTAGGAGAGGAAATGGCCTGGGATTGTGCCAGGGGAGGGTGAGGCTGGAGGTGAGGGACAATTTCTGTGGTGAGGGACTGGCAGAGGCTGCCCAGGGAGGTGGTGGAGTGCCCATGCCTGAACTGCTTCCAGAAAGCTGTGGCCATGGCACTGTGGCCATGGTTTGGTGGGCATGGAGGGGCTGTGCTGCTGGTTGGACTGGCTGACCTCAGAGGGCTTCTCCAACCCAAACCATTCTGTGATTAACAAAAGAAAATAAAAGCAGTGTTAAAAGTCCAGGTCTGGTACCCCCGAGGCAGGCAGGGACAGGCACTAACAAGCATCTGATGAGCTGAAAATTGAATCTGGTGGTGCTGCAATGAAGTGGCCTCAGAAAATTAAGGTTAGGGCTGGAAATGGAAGAAATCACCATGAGAGCTCCTGTGGTCAGCTCCTGTGTCTGCTCTGCTGGCCAAACAGCCCTGACCACACTCACCCTGCAGAGAAAAGAGCTCTGGGTGCAGCCCAGGTCTAAGCAGAACCAGGGGGAGCCAAGAGCAGCTTGGCCTGGGGCAGGGGGGCCTGGCTGGAAGGTGTGCTGCCATGGGTGGCAAAGCAGAGAAGGGCTTGGGTTGGGAGGGGTCTCAAGGGCCAAGCCTGCAGTGTGCCCTCTCCTCTCCCAGCAGAGACTTTGGCTCTGCTCCCACCCTGGCATTGCTCAGCTGTGCCAGTGGCTGCAGTGGGGACAGTTTGCACACCAGTCCCAGCATGGATCAGGCTGCAAGGGACCCTGAAGGGCATCCAGTGCCAACCCCCTGCCACGGGCAGGGACACCTCTTAACTAAACCCAGCTGCTGGAGGCCTCATCCGACCTGGCCTTGAACACCCCCAGGAGGGTCAGGTTGGATGGGGCCATGAGCAGCTTGGGCTGGTGAGAGGTGTCCCTGCCCATGGCAGGGGGTGAGCTTGGAGGCCCCTTCCAGCCCAAGTCATTCTGTGACTCCAGGTTGTGCTGTTTGAGGTCAGGCAGGAGAGGCAGTGAGAGCTGTGCACTTTGGTGCCCATGTGCAATGGGAAATGCTCCTCCTGCCATCTCCTGTCTGGCTGCCAGCAGGGCAAGCAGCACTGATCCACTCCTGGCTGGTGATGAATTATCCCAGAGCCTCCCCCCTGTGCTCAGGCTGCAGGAGCTCCCACGCCTCATTAGATGCCTGTTGATTAGGAATGCTAAAGTGGCTTCTTCCTTTGATTTGTAATTAAAATTAATTCCACAGGCTGAACCCCCAGCCCCGGGACTGCCTGCCCAGGGAAGCTCTGTGCCTGGAGCTTGTCTGGGGCTCAGCCCTGCCCCTGTGCTGGAGCCAGCACACACAACCCGAGGGACCTGCAGAGGTCAGCCCTGTGCCCACACGCAGAGGATGCTGTGGTGCAGAGCATTGCAGTGGTGATGCACTCGTGGAATTGGTTGGTTGGATGAGACCCCTGAGCCCTTCCAGTCCAAGCATTAGCCCAGCCCCACCATGGCCACCAGACCATGGCCCCCAGTGCCATGGGCACTCATCCCTGGAGCACCTGCAGGGATGGGGACTCCACCACCTGCGGCAGCCTGTGCCAGTCCCTGCCCAAGGCAGATTGAAGGTGTGGGGGAGGTGGTGGCTGCAGGAAGGAGGGGGAGTGCCCAGGCTCCAGCCCTGCAGTGCACCCTCATTTTCCCCAGGTTTCTCTTCTCACTTCCCTTCCCAGGAAGGACAAGGTCCCACCTCAGGCTGAGCAGCAGCTGCTTTGGTGTGAGGCTGCTGGAGGCCTGGAGCAGGCTGCCCAGAGAGGCTGTGCAGTGTCCTTGTGTGCAGAGCTGCCAAGCCCAGCTGGGCACTGTGCTGCTGGGCACTGTGCTGCTGGGCAAGCTGCTGGGGGTGCCCTGCTCTGGCAGGGGCTGGGTGAGCTCCCCCACGCTGGGGGTTCCTGCAGTGAGTGCCATGCAGAGCTGAGCAAGAGAAGACCCTTGCAGGCTTTTTCTGTGGCAGGGTCCTGATTTATCTGCAGCAGTGCCTAAGGTCAGAGCAGATGTGGAGCTGGGGCTCTGAGAGCCTCTGCAGCAGGAGCTGACTGCAGAGCCTGCCTCAGTTCTGCTGGTTGGTTTGTTTGGGAAGAGGAAGGCAAAGCTGTGAGTGAGAGCAGTGGGGGGAGCACAGCCTCGTGGTCTCTGTGACCCCAGCAGTAATGAGCTGCAGGGCTGTAACAAGGGGGGAGGCAAACCTCACTCCAGGCTCATTCCTGGGGGCTTGCAGAGTGGAGTTTCAAGGAGGAGGAGGTGAGAGTGGCCCAGGCAGTGTGAGCTGCTGTGAGACTCCCTGAGGAGGGGGAACACAAAGTCAGCTTAGAGGAGGCCTGAGGCTCTCTCTCTGCAAAGGTTCCCATCTCCAGAGGGAAGAGGCAGCAGGGGTCTGGTGCCCTTCATGTGCACATCCTTGGAGGCAGGAGCTGGTGCCACAGAGCACCTGGCTGAGAGGCAGCACTGGCAGGATGAGCTGCATGGAGCAGGAGTTAGGGTCCGTGGGTGGTGCTGTCCTGGGGGCTCAGCAGCCTGTGGCAGCTGATGTGGAGGAAGTGCTCCTGTCATTGGGCTTCAGCCCCTGCAGCTCCCACCTGCCCACCCTGCGTGGGGCAGGGCTGAGTGGCACCAGAAGGGCTGTGCTGTGGTGTGCAGAGCTCTGGCCCGTGGCTCTGTGATTCTCCAGGTGGGAGAACAAGAGGAGATGGCCTTGAGCTGCACCAGAGTGGGGTTAGGTTGGAGATGAGGAACAGTTTCTGTGCTGTGAGAGTGGTCAGGGACTGGCACAGGCTGCCCAGGGAGCTGATGGAGTGCCCATCCCTGGAGGTGCTCCAGAAAGCTGTGGCCATGGTTTGGTGGCCACGGTGGGGTTGGGTTGCTGGCTGGCCTGGGTGGGCTCAGAGAGCTTTCCCAGCCCAACCAACACTGTGACCCTGCTCTGGTGTTCCTCTTCAGGAGCAGGCTCCCTGCAGCTCTCTTTGCCCAGCTGCTGGGCTCAGGGCTCTGTGAGGCTCCTTTGCCAGCAGGGTGTGTGTCAGCTGCTCACTGCCAGCCTGCCCTTCTCCTGGGGCACTGCAGCTGCCAGCATGGCTTCCACCACCTGTGGAATGCTGGTGGTGAAGAGCCTCAACCGAAAGCAGGGCAGGGGATGAAAAATGTTCCCTGAGACAATTTACTGCTGGAAAACATTTGTCAGGTGTTCTAAACCAACCTGACCCAAAGCTCCCCATTGCTTCAGCTCTGGCCAGAGGGCCAGGACTCAGCCCAGGGAGCAGTCTGCTTGCTAACAGAGTGCTTTTGGCTCTCTGAGGAGCAGAGCTTCAGCTCCAGGTGAAGCAGGAGGAGACCTCTGTGAGCTGAGCAGATAATGAGAGCTTATTAGGCAGTGCCAGGGCTGCAGGAGCTGCTGCTCGTCAGCACAGCTTTGGGTCCTGCTGGGACACTCCATTTAGCACTGCCTTGGCCTGGGGTCTTCTGTGCTCCTGAAATGAGGAAATGGAGACCTCTGAAAGGGGGTGGTGAGAGGAGCCTGGAGTAGAGGGCAGAAAGGTCAGGGGGAGGTGGAGATGGGGTAGAGGAAGGCAGAGATGGAGCAGATGAAGGCAAAGCCAAAGCAGTTGTTACCTGTGCTGACAGCAGAGCTCAGTTTCAGAGAACCTCATCACAGTGGGGGCTGGAAGGGAGCTCTGGAGCTCAGCCAGCCCCTGCCAGAGCAGGGCACCCCCAGCAGCTTGCCCAGCAGCACAGTGCCCAGCTGGCCTTGCAAGCTCTGCACACAAGGACACTGCACAGCCTCTCTGGGCAGCCTGCTGCAGGCCTCCAGCAGCCTCACAACAAACAACTTTCTCCTGCTGGGCTCCAGTCTGTGCCCACTGCCCCTTGTGCTGTCCCTGGGCAGCACTGAGCAGAGCCTGGCCCCAGCCTCTTGCCCCCCACAGCTCCTTTCCCTCTTGCTGAGCATTGCTCAGCTGCCCTCTGGGGCTGCTCTTCTGCAGGCTCTCAGCCCCAGGGCTCTCAGCCTTTGCTGCTCCCAGAGCTGCTCCAGGCCCCTCAGCAGCTCTGCAGCCTGCCCTGGACTCTCTCCAGCAGTTCTCTGTCTCTCCTGAACTGGGGAGCCCAGAACTGGACTCAGTCCTCCAGCTGTGGCTTCAGTAGAGCAGAGTAGAGGGCAAAGAGAACCTCCCTTGCCCTGCTGCCCCCTTCTTCTTCATGCACCCCAGGACACCTTTGGGCCCCTCTGCCATGGGAGGCTGTTGCTGGCTCATGCTGACCTTGTTCCCCAGCACTCCCAGCTCGTTTCCCAGGGAGATGATTCCCAGCAGGTGCCCCTCACCCTTCCTGCTGCAGAGGGCTGCTCCTCCCCAGCTGCAGGACCCTACCCTTGCCCTGTTGAACTCCATGAGGTTGCCCTCCCTGACCCCTCCAGCCTGGCCAAGCAGTGAGTGAAGCTCTGTGGTCTGCTCGGTGCACTCCAGCACAGGAAATCAGCACTCGTTAGGCACTGCAGAGCCTGCAGAGGTTACAGTTCCTGCTGTGCTCAGCCCACAGGGAAGAGCCTCAGGAGTGGAGCTGAGCTGCTGCTGCTGCTCCACATCCAGTGTCAGCCCTGCTCACTGGGGGCTGCTGAGTTCTGACAGCTCTCCCCACCCCCATGCCTTGAACTTTAAGTAGGTGTTTTTCCCTGCCTGGAGATTTGGATTCTGGAACTTAGGATGGAAAATAATTGGATAGAAGGAGAAAATGAGAGCCTTCAGCTGGGGCCTTCCTCTAATGCATTTCAGCAGCAGAGGTGCATGAAGAAGGCACAGCACAGGGCAGGGGCTGGATGGCCTTGGGGATGGAGCCAGGCTCTGGGCAAAGAGCAGGGCAAAGGTGGCATCTGTTTCATCTGCTGGGGTTTGGGCTGAAAGCTTCCATCAGCCCCAGCAAGGCTGCTGGGGCATGCAGGGTGGGCTCTGCTTCCTGAGGAGTTCTGATTGTATTGCCTGCCTGCAGGGACTCACAGAGCAGAGGCTGGGGGCTGTGTCAGGGGAGGGGGGAAACCTCTGCTGAGCACCCAGGATGTGGCTGCCCTGTCCCTGTATCCCAGAACCCCACAAGGCTCAGGTTGGGAGGGAGCTCAGAGCTCATCTCCTCCAACTCCTGCCATGCCCAGGGACACCTCTCAGCCAGACTCAGCTGCTCAAGGCCTCATCCAGCCTGGCCTGGAGCACCTCCAGGGAGGTTGCGGAGCACAGGATCACATTCTCCTGCTCTCATAGAACCAGTCAGGGCTGGAAGGGAGCACAAGGATCATCCAGCTCCAACCCCCTGCCATGCCCAGGGACCCCTCACACCAGCTCAGGCTGCCCACAGCCTCATCCAGCCTGGCCTGAAACACCTCCAGGGATGAGGCTTCCACCACCTCCCTGGGCAACCCCTGCCAGGCTCTCACCACCCTCCTGCTGGACAACTTCTTCCTCACATCCAGGCTGACTCTCCCCATTTCCAGCTTGGTTCCATTCCCCCCCAGTCCTGTCCCTACCTGACAGCCTCAAAAGTCCCTCCCCAGCTTTCTTGCAGCCCCCTTCAGACACTGCAAGGCCACAAGAAGGTCCCCTGGGAGCCTTCTCCTCTGCAGACTGAGCAGCCCCAGACTGAGCAGCCCCAACCCCCTCAGGCAACCCCAGGAGGACTCTGAAGCCAAAGCTGTGCTGCAGCCCCTGGCTGAGGCTTCCTGCAGGACGAAGGTGCAGGGAGCTGTGGCTGTGCTGGTGCCAGCAGCAGCTGTGGGAGGGGAGGCTGCTGCCCACCCAGCCCTGCCAAAGTCCTCCTGCCCGTGGCAGTGTCGTTGCCTGTCCCCCGGAGCTCCTGGGGGCGCCAGGAGCAGAGGGCACTGCCGCTGCCAGCCGCTGGCACCGATGCTAATCACTTAATGGGGCAGCAGAGCTCTGCCAGGCTTCCTGCAGCTGTCTGCCAGAGATACAAATCTAACTGGGGCTGAGCAGCAAAGCAGCCCTGGGAGATCAATTCCAAGGGCAGAGACTCCTCAGAACTCTCACCCAGCTCTGGAGATCTGTGCAGAGACAGCAAAGAGAGGCTGGGCTGGAGCCTGGGTGCACTGCCAGGGCTCCTGCAGGGATGGCCAAGTGCTGCCCAGGAGAGAGGCTGCCCAAGGAGATGCAGCAAGGGCAGGACAGAAGCAGAGCTCTGATGCTGAGGGTGGGGAGAGCCTGGCCCAGGCTGCCCAAGGAGATGCAGCAAGGGCAGGACAGAAGCAGAGCTCTGATGCTGAGGGTGGGGAGAGCCTGGCCCAGGCTGCCCAAGGAGATGCAGCAAGGGCAGGACAGAAGCAGAACTCTGATGCTGAGGGTGGGGAGAGCCTGGCCCAGGCTGCCCAAGGAGATGCAGCAAGGGCAGGACAGAAGCAGAGCTCTGAGGGTGGGGAGAACCTGGCCCAGGCTGCCCAGAGAGGTGGAAGCTGCCCCATGCCTGGCACCACCCCAGCTCAGGCTGCCTGGGGCAGTGGGCAGCCTGCTCTGGTCAGGGCTGTGCCTGCTGGACTGGATGGGCTCTGGAGCATTCCATGATGGTATGGTTTGGGAACAGATCCTGCTCTGGTCACTGCTTGTGCCTGAGCTTGCTGAGCTCCACTGCTGGGCCACGCAGGCAGCGCTGCCAGAGCACCCCTGCCCTGCAGGGCACTGCCCACCCTCTCCTCTCCTCTCCACCAGGGCAGAAGCTTTCAGCTTCCCATTGTGCCTGTGGCTGTGTGAAGTGAAGCTGAGCCAGCCCTGGGGGTCTGTCCTGAGGGCTGTGGGGTAGTGCTGGGAGACCCTCCTGAGCTGTGGGCAGCCAGGGGCAGTGCAGACAGAGGTGGCAAGAGCAGAACCCTCCAGTGCTGACCTCACCTGGTTCTGATGGTGCTTTAAAGCCTTGTGTGGAAAACGTTCCAGTCAGAGCTGTCACACAGCCACACAACTGGCTTGGCTGGAGAAGCCCTTTCAGACCCCCAGCCCAGCCCTTCTCTGGCTCTGCCCAGGCTGGGGCTCAGCCATGGCCCTCAGCACCACAGCTCTGCCTCTCTGAAACACCCCCAGGGATGGGGACTCCACCACCTCCCTGTTCCAGGCTTTGAGAACCCCTCCAGTGAAGAAGTTTCCTCTAGTTTTCAATATTGTTTGATCCCAGCCATGTTTCCCTTCCCTGGCATGGTTCTTTTTTAGCACCTGAACCTTTTCCCTCTCATGCCACCAGAGAAATCTGCATCTGCATGGCAAGCCCAGGGCTGTGCCTGGCTCTGCTGCTTTGGGACCAGCTCCCTCCTCTTAGAGCATGTCTGTAGAGCCCCTGAAATCAGAGTCACAGAGTGCCAGGCCTTGGGGAGGAGCCCCAGAGGTCGTTGAGTCCAAGGCCCCTGCAGAGCTTCATGTTCTGTACAAGGATCACAGAGCAGTTTGGGTTGGGAAAGCTCTCTGAGCTCACTGAGGCCAAGCATCAGCCCAGCACCTCTGTGCCCACCAAACCTTGTCCCCAGGTGCCCCCAGGCACACCTGGCCAGGACTGGCAGGTGTGTCCCCTGCCTTTGGCTGGGCAGAAGGTGACAGAAATGTCTCAGCTGTAGCCTTTCCACCCAGGGCTCACTGCTGTCACTGTGCTGGGCTCCAGCAGGAGCTGCAGCTGAGCTGCCTGCCAGGGCCACTCTGGTTTGCTCACTTCCAGTCCCCCAGAGGGAAGCCTGAGCTGGACCATCAATAAAAGCTGAGGAACATCAATACCTGTCTGGGAGGAGGGCTCCAGAGGCTGCAGAGCTGTCTCTGGCCATTACAGCTGCCCACTGCTGAGGCTTCTGGGTGACCTTCATCTTCCCAGCTCTCATTAAATATTAAAAGGTGAAAAGGAAGCCAACAGCAGGCTTGAGCTGGTTCCTGGTGAACCTCTGCTCCCAGGGAAACAAGGAGGAGGCTGTGCTGGGTTAGTGTCTGTGCAAAGGCTTCTCCTGGGTGCACAGCAGCTTGGGCACAGTAGCTGTGCTGAGGAGATGTTGCCTTTCCTCCTCACACTGGTGGTCCTGGCCCTTCATCATCCTCACAGCCTCCACTGGGGCCTCTCCAGCAGTTCCCTGACCCTCTTGAACTGGGGAGCCCAGACCTGGACACAACTCCCCAGCTGTGGCCTCACCAGGGCAGAGTAAAGGGGCAGGAGAAGCTGCCTTGGCCTGCTGGGCACACTCCTGCTCCCCAGGAGACCGTTGGCTCTCCTGGCCATGAGGGCACACTTGGACTGCTGCCACCTCTGTCTGCACCCTCCTGCTGTGGGACACAGCTTGAGGGAGCCTGCAGCTGCAGCAGCTGCAGGGACGGAGGGATGCATGCATGCATGGGTGGAGGGGTGGATACATACACACATGGAGAGAGGGAGAGATGGCTGGAGAGATGGATACATGGCTGGAGAGAGGGATACATGGCTGGAGAGATGGATACATGGCTGGAGAGAGGGATACATGGCTGGAGAGATGGATACATGGCTGGAGAGA